>VXBH01003458.1:630945-697885 GCA_013400035.1 Rynchops niger | reverse complement strand
TTTTTTTTTTTTTTGGTGCAAAACAACACCAATGGTAATTGTGAAGGAAATCCTTCACAAACGTGAAGGATGGGGTGTTGACACAAGCACCTATCTGCACCGTGGGATGGTGGAGTGGTGAGGGAGCTGAAGTCATATTCTTGTGTTTAAAATGGAAACTCAGTCTTATGTGGAGATAAAAACACAGGCTGTTCCCCAGGCTGACCTCTGTAGAGCTAAGATTTTATAAACTGAAATTAAATGAGCGCACCCTTCTGAACACGATATGCCCCTCTTTCACTTCTAGTCCATTGGAGTTATGTCGATGAGGTGTAGCTACTGTAAGCTGCTGGTTGTTTCCCATAGTCTGAGGACAATTTAGTCATTTACTGGCACAATGGACCTTAAACAGAGGACTCAGTCTTTTAGAGTTAAAGCTTGTCAGCACTACTGAGCGCTTTCATTTCCTCCTGTCAAATGTACGATCACTGCTCAAAGCCCTTTGTGGGAAATTCTTCATCCTTTTTTTTATGTGAGCCTACTAAGAAGATCCTGGCCTGAGTCTATCATCAAGTTAATGTATGAGAGATGTGACTTCATCTGTCTAATTTGTGTGCCTGCAAGAAGTCATTTTCCTAGGAGTACCAGAGGCAGTTCTAGGCAGCCATACCTTTAAGGCCTGTGCTTCCTAATTTAAAGATAAAGAAAAAAAGGCAGTTGGTGGCAATTCATGCCTTAAAGCTAGTACTTCAAAGGACAGAGGGAAACCTTTAGTGTCATAAGTCTCTCAGGACTCATCCCCATGTATAATACCACGTGTTTATTCTTGAAATATCTTCTACTTTAAATGTATAAATATATGTAATTGCTGAAAGGGTGAAGTTCTGTGGACTTCAGATAATGAAGCTATAAAGAAGCCATAACACCTAGCATGCACATTATCACCATCTCAAAGTGAAAAATACATAAAAGGAAAAAAAAAAAAAAAGCTGCAAATTTCTCTAAGTCTTGGCTCAAAAACTAGCTCTGGAGTTTTTCAAAGGCTTCTACTAATAAAAAGTTTATATAGCTTTTTCTTCTTCTAGTAAGTTCTCATTTCTTAATGGTTTTATCTTAAGAGGCAACTGTTAGAGAGCCTCCACCACCCTCATCCTATGGGACAAGAGATGACTGCAACATGAACTTCCAGCCTCACATCCATAAAAGGAGCCAGGCGTTGTGAAATGAGCCGAGTGCATTTACGGAGCATTTGAAGAGTGCATAAATAGAAATGAAGTAGCTGAGTGAATTCAGAGAAACAGCCCTGATAAAATGATCCCCTGCCCTGGTCTTGACTGAGTCCTGCTGATACGTGGGGCAGGAGTAGGGTGGGTCTGGGCCAGGCAGGACCCCTACCTACATCCCCAGCATCGCCGGACTGCAGCTCCAGTGGGCTGCTGGATAGGACCCCATCACTGGGCGAGGCTGATGCTGCTGTTCTGTGTTGAAAGAACCAGGGAGACCTTAAAGCCGCCTTTCAGTACCTAAAGGGGGCCTACAGGAAGGATGCAGAGGGACTCTTTATCAGGGAGTGTAGTAACGGTTTTAAACTGAAGGAGGGTAGATTTAGATTGGATATTAGGAAGAAATTCTTTATTGTGAGGGTGGTGAGGCACTGGAACAGGTTGCCCTGGGAAGCTGTGGATGTCCCATCCCTGAAGTGTTCAAGGCCAGGCTGGATGGGGCTTTGGGCAGCCTGGTCTAGTGGGAGGTGTCCCTGCCCATGGCAGGGGGGTTGGAACTAGATGATCTTTGAGGTCTCTTCCAACCCAAACCATTCTGTGATTCTATGAAAGCGCTCCAGTCTCCGTTCAGAGAAAGCTCAGCACGCAGGTTAGCCTTAACCTACCCAGCCTCCTATTTGCAGCAATATAGGCATCCAAACCTTGGCTGCAAAGGCTCTGCGAGGAGTTAGCGAGGCTGGGTGTGATGCTTGAGCTGGCTTGCTCGCCTGTGACCCATATAAACTGCAGTCTCAGCATTCCCGCAGCACACAAAGCTAGAAATCACTGTATCTGCTTCTAATGAATGTAGGCTCTGTCCACACTTGGCAGGTTTCTTCAGTTCTGCCGGTTAGACTAATAAAAGATATTATCTCTCTCTGTGAGTTTTACCTCGCTTATATCCTGAGATTATCATGGCTCTGCCACTTGGAGGTCAGATGGAGTAACTCTTTGGGATTAGGTAAAGCACTGGTGATGTCTGAAGAAATAACTTGAGAATTATGCTCTTAAACCAATATAAACTTTTAAGGCGAGGGAGTGGGTCGCTGACGTGCCTTTGCAGTCCCTGGGTGTGCTCTGTTTTCATTTAGTAACACGATGCACTGCCAGAGGTTTCCCACCAGTGCATCACGCTACATCAGTGTTTGTCCCTGCGGTGCGTGCTCTGCCCGGTCTTGGGCAGGGGCAGTTGTTTCTTTTATAAAAACCTGCCTATTTTTGCTAGGCTTTGAAGGAAGCCGGTCTTCTTAGAGCAATACCAGCATGATCTCTTGAAAGCATTTCTGTGGACTGCCTGGGACTTTGAAAGCTATTGTGTGCATTTCTTGCATGGATTTTACCTCTCTCCACTTCTTACTTGCTAAATCACAACAAATCGAGGATTGTGTTTCATACTCTTTACTGACTCGGTCATATTTTCAAAAGCTATTTATTTTTACTATAAACAAATGAAACAACCTGCCTTGCCTTTCCATATCTACAACCCCCCTCTCTCCTATGTTTGCAAAACACTGCAGCAGCCTAACAAAATACAGTGTGTGGTGTTTCATTCTGTGACCCAAAATACTCACCCATGTCCTCTAGACCAGCCATCCCAGTTTGCTGCTTTGGCTATGAGCGTTAGATGCTTTATGGTAGTTAACTATTGTATTCCGTATATGCACATTATCCTATCCACATTCCCTGCCAAGGCAGTTTCCTCTTCCTTCATCATTTTCCTGCACCTTTCCCATATTTTTGTTTTTGTTGTTTCCTCTTATCCAGCACCATTATCTGTTGTTTTAAAAAGCAAAAACAGCACCTTGCTTCTAAGCTTTTCTTTCTTTTTCTTTTCTGGTGCATCTCTGTTGGCTTTAATGTTTATGAGTCCTCTTTTCCTATGTTTTATTTGTCATATTTTGTTTCTGAAATAACCCTGGATCATGTCCCTTCCAGACGACATGTGCTATTTCTGTTGTTTTTTACATGGCAGTCTTGTTCAATACATTTCCCACTTTTGTCTTTGTCCACTTGATCTTTAGCAAGAAACAGTAGTTTGCAAGAGTTATGGTTAAGATTCAGCTAAATGCCCACTATTATCTGACTAAGAAAGGGTTGGATTTCCAGGCATGTTCTTACATTAGGCAGTATGTAGCAATATTCTGGTAAAAGTCCTTATGGTACAATGTGTCATATAAATGGCATCCTACTTTTCCCTTCCATGCCAATGTTTGTTACCCATAAAAAAACCCACAACAAACCACCCAAAACACCAACAACACCAAAAACCCAAAAGGAAATCAAAACCAGCTCTCAGTGAGTTTAATGCAAGTTAGCAGTAGTCCAACCTCATACAGTGCAACAAGTTGTAATGTCAGCTTTAGGATATGAAGGTTTCTTGCAGGAGTGGTTTCCTTTGAATTGAGTTAGGGAATTGATGGCTAAAATCACTTACCCTGTTACAGTGAGTTGCAGAGGTCTAAGCCACATTCAGTGTTTGGAGTCCTCTGCGTGGAGAAGGGTGTAGTCAAGATATCAAGTTTCATTGGTGTCTCTCCAATCCTCTCCGTTTCTTAAAATTTATTGATATATCAATAAATCGGTATATCAATATAAAATATATTAATATTGATCTCTTTGAGTTACCAAAACAAAACCCATGTTTCAAACTTTTTATACATGTGTTACAAAACTGCTGGAGTACATAGAGTCTACCAAGCATGTGTAATAAGTTAGGAGAGGGAGGAGAAGGGGGAGGGAGGTGTCATCACAAATACATTTCCAATTTGCCCATTAATACGTAAAGCATTTTGAGAGATTTGTAGTAAGCATGCAGACTGAAAAGTCACACCAACTTATAAGAAAACCTTTGAAATATGTTGTAAAACAATTGTGAGCTTGAGTTTGTAAGTGGGGGGAAAGTTAGTCTCGTACCAGCTCGCAATTGATTGCAGAGCAATGGTGTTACAAAGTCTGTAGATGTAAGTCAAGAGGAATGATATGGAGGCTGCATTTCCCACAACTGTTTTACTAATGAGTTCTGAGCAGAAAACAGATTGTTTTGTAACACACAAGCCCTCTGCAACTTCACTTAAGCAGTAAAAGCAGAGATCAGTAAAAGGAATGACTGAGTCCTAGCTATCTTCCATCCTGTGTCATTTGCACTGGTGATAAATCAGAATGAAACTGTCACAGTTTGGATCATTCTGTCCATGCCTCAGAGCTGCAGCAGGTAACACGGGGTGTGATACGCCAGCAGTTTCTGCACCAGACATTTACATTCATGACACCTTGCTTTGTGAACTGTGCTTAATCTTGGAAATGGGAACTCTGATTCTGGATCCCTGTTTCCAGAGAGGTGAGGTGCCCTAGGAAATAAAATTGGAGTTCCCTGTTCGTCATCTTTGTCCTATTCAGTTACGAGGACCAAGAGAAGGCAAAGTGCAGTGGCTTTCTTTTGGTTTGTGCTGCATAGCCCAACCAGACATGCCAGGAGATTGAAGCCCCCCACTAGCAAAATGCTTACTGGCCTTTGCTGGTGGAAGGGGCGGAAGAGGGGTATGCCATGCAAGCAGCATCGCACTGACCTCAGCGAGACCTGGGGTCGCTGCAGAAATTTGCAGAACAAGGCTGAAAGTCAGCACATCCTTCCCCCTGGTTCTGTGGGGCTTATGTGTGGCGGGGGTGACAGTGGCTGTATGTACAGGCTGGTACGCTAAGTTTGCTCGCCAGGTATCTAAAGATTTTGTAAAACTTGAAGGCTTCTGGGTTTCATTCCAAAGTAAGTTTCTCATATCTCGGGGCACATTTTACATTGATTGACAAGTCTTCCTGGGAGAACTGAGTAGAAATTGGAAGTGCCTTGTGAGGACAAGAGCAGTTTCTCCTCACCGGAGCCCAAATCAGGGCCAAGGCAGCCAGAGGAGATGCAAGCGGCCGCAGCCCGAGTGGCCCTGCCCGGCTACCAAGTGACCAGGCAGGCGGCCTCCCCTCTGTCAGGGCAGCTCTGTCCTCCTTCCATCACCCCATGCTTCCAGGGAAAAACAATTTCATACAAATTTGAGAGGAACATCCAGTTAATCAAAATACAGCAGGCTGCCAATGCAGCCTCAGCAGAACGGTGCTATCACACATCGTGGCACTTTCAATTCTGCTGCTTCATTCTCTTGACAGAGATATTAACAAAAAGAGGAAACAGGCTATTACTGTGACAAAGGCTTTGACAGCGCAGGGAAAATGGCATGTTAACTTTCATCAGGCAGCCTGGAGCTGGCTGGTAATAACTGTGCTTCCCACTCTGTGCGACTCACGGCACCCGAAACCTTCCTCGCTGACAGGTGGGTTTGTCTTGCTGTGGAGTAGGGCACGTTTTTTCCATGCAGTGATACCCACCTGAGTGCTCAGCCATAGCAGCCGAGAGCCCCGCAGGCTATTAAAAGATCATCGTCAGTCTGTTTTGTTTCAGATCTCAAACCTTCCAGGTTATATCCACTGATGTACGCATGGAGCAAGTGAACAGTTACACTCAATTTAATGGACAGAGGGGTGCTTTTATTTTACGGGGGAGTCGACTTGCACTGCACATGTCGAAATACTGTCACCTGCTTTTATTGCAAGCAGATGGCGGAGTGTGTTTGACTTGGAAAAACCCAGGAGAATCAGAATTAGCTATGTTAATAGAGGTCATTTGGTAAACTGGGTGTATTTTAGTTATTTCAAGATCTAAGTGAGATGGCTACAAATAAAGGTAAGTTTTCTCTGGGGCTCTAAGAAAGCTCTGGAAGAATGGCCATTCCTCCGGTAGGTTCTCTCTGTTTGAGTCCTGCTAACGATCAGCGTTTGAGAGGCCGCTGTGATTGCTGGTTGCCATTCCCACGCCCTGGGTGGTGTGCTGTAGCAGCAGCACGCATCGTTAGCTCTGAGGCAGTGCCCTTGGCTAAAGGTGCACTGGGCAGCACCTCCTGGAGCGTGGTCTCGCTGTCAAACCGCTTTTGTTAAACTAGCCAAAAGATGAGCAATTGGACAGTATCCTGGCCAGCTTGTCAGTTATGGCTTTAATTGCTTTTGCTGTTCTCTGGAGTCCGATGTCCAAAATAATTTTCCGGATCTCTTCTCTCCCAGTTTATTTAGGTCCTGAATCCCTTAAGCCAGGAACTTCCTTTCAGGCCATGGGCATAACTGGGCCCACTGTCGTCTTCATCAGTGTGAAATGTAACACAGAGTCTATCTTTGTATGAAGGTGATGTAAATGGAAAAGGTAGACAAGCCTACGGATGTTTATCAAGTCTGACAAAGCAACAGAAAAAAAAAAAAGTTTTATAAGCTCATGTTTATTGGAGGTTGTCTGGTTGCCCAATCTTTTTAAGTGATTTTTCTGGAAAACAGAGCAAATGTAAGCAACTGGTTAAGTCCCTTTTTTATTCTTTTCCCTTAGTAATAGAAGCTGGTTTGATTAAGTCAACCCAAACCAGGTTGCTGGCCAGGCCCTCTTCCCCCTCCTTGTATTCCTGCTTCCTCCACTGTGCAGTCTCTGATGCACAGCTGGCCATCTCAAGACATGGTTCATGGAGCTGATTTCTCTCAAAACAAATCACTGGCCCCCAGCTGCTTGTTCCTGACCCCAGAGCAGCCCCATGCTAATGCTAGCAGAAGTATTTCTGTGGCCAGCCGGCAGACCAAGTTGGGAAACTGATCCAGCTGAAAAATAACCAGGAAAACATAATGCGTTTTTCCCCCAGCTGAACCAGTTTCCTAATCTGAGGTGCCAAGCTGCTGCAAAAATACATTTACTGGAAGAAAACAGTACAGGGGGAAGAACAAGATCATTAGAGAAAAGGACAAAGTGAAGCTGAAGACGTGCGGGTTGAGTCATGTCCTTGGAGCTAGAAGCAGATCTAGGCTAGGGGAGAAAGCAGGGCATTGCGACAGCTCTGGCTTATCCCGGGACGTGAGGGGACTCTCCCACAGCAGCGCAGCGCTGTGAGCAGACACAGATGTCATTGGGAGACCCAGTAATAGTTACACGCTCGGATGCGAGGTCTTCAGAGCAGCTGTGGGTACAAACAGGGAGGTGGTGATCTCAATTAGGATCTCTACATAACACCGCCTTGTCTCCATGTCACCGCTGGGGACTCCCAGCCGTGGGCTTAGGGAATTAGCTGCATTAGGACTCCCAGGACTCCTAGGAGAGAGGAGGCTGTGCCGTGGCTCCCAGCCATGGACGGCCAGTGGCTTTTCTGCTGTCCCCAGGGCGTGAGGGGGAGCTGCTGTTTCTTGCTAGGGCACACAGCTGTTGGTTTCAGTGTGGTTTTTCAGGCTGCGAAAACAGATAGGAGTGAGAGGGAACAGGATCAGAGAAAGGTTTTTGAAAACATAAGGAAGGAAGGAATAGGAACAGCCTTTGGTACAAATGGGAGGAAATGCTTCCATCTGGAGAGGAGTTTGTCTCTGCCATTAAGGTCTGATGTGGTGCCACCACCTCCCTTTAGCCCCCAGAGCTCTGTGGGCAGCACGGGGTGGTGGGTGTTTGGCTGCTGGCCACGGCGTCTCCTCCCACACCCTCGGTGCCCCGAGGACCTCCCAAAGTTTCCATTAGCCCTTGCAAGGAGCTTGGGCTCGCAGCAGTTTTGAAAAAGGAACCAAGTGGCTGAAAACTAGGTCTCGCCTTCTTTTGGCAGCTGTGCTGGCTGCTGGTCCTGTCCTCTTAATACCACCCTCCTCCACCCTGACACAACTGTGGTTGAGGCAACGACATCCAACCTAACAATCAGAAAGTTCCAGCTCCATGTTTTGTTAAAAAAAGAAAACAAACAGAAAGGAGAGACCTAAGGTTTGGCTTTTAAAGTTTGGGTTTTTTCTGAATGTCACTCCCAAGAAGAAGAGAAAGTTTAACTCAGAGGCAGAAAATGTTAATTGCACAATTACACGAATAACAAAGTAGGAGCCCATAAGATGTATTATAACATGAATGCTTATCTAGAAAGTATGTCAAGATCATACAGGAAATCTGCCTATGGCAGAGTATTTTCCCAGACTGGTAAAATTCAAGAGATAACTAATAGCATTTTCTTTTTATCTAGTGTTTACTTATACCATGAAAATAAAATACATCACAGACAACACTGACTGTTCAGAAATATAGCTACAGCCATCAATATAGGAAGAAAGATTGGTAGGAAGCTTCTCCTTCCTTGAATGTGAGCTCTGAGTGGCTGCAAAATATTTAGCGATGTTGACACTCATGGTCACAGTGAAGCTTCGTCGTGAATGTCTTCTGGAGATGAATGAAGCTGCTTATGATTCAGAAATATTATTTCAGCATGTGATAGGTGCTGTTTCCAGACGCCACATCAATTACAGCTTTTCTCACGATAAAGATTTTCCTCACAAGAAAAAGCATAAAGACTACACAAACAATCAACCGAAAAATAAAAAGTCCATATATTCTGAAAAAGAAATGACAGTGTCAAATGACAAAAAGTTTACTGAGGAGTTTTATTTTACTCTGGATGAAAGGTTTGGTTAGGTATAATAAATGCTCTGCTAGCAAGTATATTCTCTCGGCTTTCCTGCTGTGTTGCCTATTTTACTTCTCTGACCTTCAACCTAAAACTTTGTTTGTGTGATTTTGCCTTGTCCTGTAGCTGCTTCAGCTTGTTGCAGAAACTCTGTCTGCCTATTTCTGGTTAGCGATCCTGTGCCGCCGGGAGCAGGGAACGCAATCAAGGGAACGCGGTTGTGTGGGAACACAATCAAGCTTTCACCATTTATTTATTCTTTTTCTTGCATTTGTTACTGTCCATTTCTGTATAAAAAACAGTTTACAAGTTAGTCATACAAAACCTAAACTTACCTAAAGTTGTTGAAAGAAATTGCCCTGACGGCAGCGAGTATCCATTGTCCTGCCCTGCTGACTCAGGGTTATTCACCACTGCAGGAGGGTGTGAGGTTCTCAGAAGAAAAGGAGATGCTGCTGCCTGCCACCTCCGCCCCAGCAGCCACTGCCAGAGGCCTTCGGGATGCTTATTCCAGGTGTGTGGAGGGAAGTTAGACTCATAACAGCTATGAGACACTGTAAATGTGGTGTAACTATGGCCACGTGGCAATGGGAAAGTCTCTCTCCTCAGAACAGTTTGCCAAGGAGGAAAGCGGCGCACAGAATTGCTGGAGCTGGCAGCCACAAGAAACGTCGCTTTGAGGTATGCCGTGAAAACCTGAACTGAGCAGCCAGCCTGTCTGCATATCAGCGAATAAGCAATTAAGGTGGATTTTGGTTTGATTTGTGTTTCTCTGAATATTGTGTTTGTGGTTTTTTACACAATCGGTGCATCTACACGGGCTTGCATGCTGATGGTCGATGCAGCTATATTTACATGATTACTGAAATTACTTATTCAACAAGAACGCAACCTAAACAATTCATCACGGTTTAAATTTTAATTCAGTGAAAATGTAACCTCTGGAAAACACTTTCACATCTATAATTAATAGATTGTTATGCACCGTAGTTTACAATTTGATATACTTTCCTCAAACTCCATGAAGAAGTGTTTCATGTTATCTCTTTTTGAAATCACAGCAGTTGAAAACAGCCTAGCAGGTTTTGCACAGGGAGGTTCATTTGCAGGGAGATGCAGATCCCGTTTGCTGTTTGCCGTCTAATACAATTTAGGCAGAGCAGCACAGCATTCTCTTTTTCTCCTGACAGTGATTCTCCCTCCAAAATGAGGTTCTGGCAGTCTGCTTTCGTACAAAGTAGACTCAAATGTAATTATGCTGCTATGACAACTTAGTCTTACAGCACTCACAGTCCTTTTTCTTCTCATCTTCGTAGTGCTGCTATGAGTAGAATCTCATTCTGTTTTTTCTTCTTCCAGTATAAATAGAAATGCACGTCAATGAATTCTAAGTTGTACTGGTGTGAGGTTGGGGTCAGGCCCTGTATATCACCCACTTCTCTCTTTAAAATGGGTGAGCGAAAAGCAGGAAAAAAATGTAAGGTGCTGGGTCCCCCAGCCCCCACAATGCATGTTGACCACCCCAGCCACACATCTGCGTGGGGAAGGAAACCTCTCTTTGAATCTCCACGCTCCTGTGGGAAGAGAGAAGCCACAGCCACATCTCTCCCCTCCTCACCTTCCCTCAGGAATAAGCCGCATCATTCCCTCAGAGCCCCCCCGTTAGGCCTTGCAAAGGGCTCCTGTGCATGCTCTCACCAGGCTGCTGCTGGGGCTGGGGTGGCTTATGGCTTGAGAGCCGGTTACTGCCACGAGGGGAGGCTCCGTTGAAGGAGAAAAAAACACAAACCCACTTTTGTGGCCACTGCTCAGTGCCTCTGAAGGAAGGCAGACAGAGGGTCTGGGCTGCGTATGGGAAGAGCCAGTTGAGGGGAAGCTATCTCGAAGGGCTGTGCTGGTCGCTCAGGCTGATGGAGAGGTTCGCTGCTCCGGTGGGAGAACATCAGGAGAAATGTCCGATGGCTGAGGAGTGCTCTATGGAGAATGGGCACCCACTTTCTGTTCCCTACCGCCTGTGCGGGGTTCTGAACTTGCTGTCTCCTGCTGTGAAAGCAGAACCTGTGTGCCACAGGTTTTAGCTTCCCCTTAGATCTTCTTGTCCAGCCTTTGAGGCAGGCAGTAGAAAGTGTCTTTCAAGGGTCACTTCAAAATTCGAAGCCTGGTGCAGGCATGCTAATGCGGAATGCCTAGGGCCAGCCCGGAGGGACCGTGTGGTTTTGTCATCGAGGCATCTACGTTAATTGCTACCAAAGCCAGAGGTTTTCCTGGTTTTTCCGTGGGTTTACCTTTGATGAGTTATGTTCAGCAAAAACTGTAAGTGTAGCCAACATAACTTAATTTGCAGTGACACCCAGGGAGCTGTGGAGAGGTGCCAGAGGGGTGATAGAGAGCATTTTAGTTTCATGTGGCTTCCTGAAGCTCCCCAGAGCACACTGAAAAGAGTCCAGCTTTTTTTTTTTTTTTTTCCTTTTTATTTAAGGAGAAAAATATTCCCTTTACAGCTGTGAAAGCAACTGCATAGGCCAGAACAGAAGGTGTTTGCGGTAGAAAGACACACAGGCTTAGCCAGATTATTTTGAGCTTTTTTTTCCTCCCTGAATTCTCCAGGGAGGAGAGGGGCTGGCATCAGATGGGGGGAGAGAGAGACCCAGGGCTGCTATTTAATTTTGTCTTTCTGACCCGTGCCCTGGAAGAAGTAGGTATTTCTGTTCGCCTGACGTCCTTTCTGTCACTTAGGCTGAGACCTGAGGTCAGAAGAAGACTGTTCCCAGTTGGCGTGCCTGAGACCAGACCCAGGGAGGGGCAGAAGGGACTCTGTGGGTCACCACCTCTGAAACAGGCTCTTCTCTGGAAGCGATGACCCACTCCTTACCAGCTCCAGAGCCCCCATTGCCCCTCACGCCCACTATGCTCCCTCTCCCTCCTTGATGCTGGGTGGTCACCTTGCAGTGGAGGTGTACTTCTCCAGCTCCTCCTTCCCCACTTCACCCATTCAACCTGCCATTTTCAGAGCTGGGGGTAAAGAGGGTGAGCACACTGGGTCTTACAGAATCAGAGGAAGCCACCTCTACAGCCACCTGGGGTGCTGCAGTACAGCCTCAAAAACCAGCTAAGGAATAGCAAGCATTAATGGTGAAGAAGTTGTGGGCCTGTGTAAACTGTGTGGATTGTCACCTTGCCTGTGCAGGGTGGTTTCTAGGTCTAAGCTTCTGAAGCCCTGGAGCAGTGGTGGGACCTGGTTCCCCAGACGTGGGAACTGTGACAAAGGGCTACCAAGATGATTAGGGGACTAGAACATCTCTTTTATGAAGAAAGGCTGAGAGACTCCGGTCTTTTCAGTCTGCAAAAAAGAAGACTGAGGGGGGATCTTATCAATGCTTATAAATACTTAAAGGGTGGATATCAGGAGGATGGGGCCAGGATCTTTTCAGTGGTGCCCGGGGACAGGACAAGAAGTAATGGGCAGAAAGTTGAGCATAGGAAGTTCCACCTAAACATGAGGAGGAACTTCTTTCCTTTGAGGGTGGCAGAGCACTGGCACAGGCTGCCCAGAGAGGTGGTGGAGTCTCCAACTCTGGAGACATTCAAAACCCGCCTGGACGCGTTCCTGTGCAACCTGCTCTAGGTGACCCTGCTCTAGCAGAGGGGTTGGACTAGATGATCTCCAGAGGTCCCTTCCAACCCCTACCATTCTGTGATTCTGTGAATCTGTGACAGCCACAGTGGGTCTGGACCTCTTCTGACATGCTCCCCCATCCTGAGTGCTTGATTCTGGGCTATTCTGGGTGCTGCAGCACTTGTGTCTCCTTCCTTGGCTTGGCAGCAGGGTCTGTCAGCATGGGCATCACCTACATCCAAGGGTGGCCTGGAGCCCTGTATGTCTGGTAACACCAGAAAAAGAAAAGCTGCTTTCAAAATGACATCTGGAAGCCCTCTCCCTTCCACTCTGCCCCTGCCTCAGAAACAGAGAACAGACACCACTGCAGGTGTTTTTCGCACGTCACTTCTGTGGCTTTGAAGCAGCAGCCTCAGAGAGAGGTCTTTTCTGTGAAGAAACACCTCCTTTTCCGCTTGCTTCTTGACATTTCCATGGGTGAACTGAGAAGGTTCTGGCCTCTATTTTGATCAAATTCCACAGATTTCATGTACAGGCTGGCTGCCCTGGAGTTCATGAGAGCATACGAGAGATTTCTTGTCTGAAATAGAGACCCAAACGCAGCACCGATTTCACAAACACTGTTTCTGTCTCAAGCCCCACATTTGCTTGTGGACATGTTTCTGGCCAGCCATGATGCTGTCTGCTAAGCACCTCCTGGCTTTCTCTGGTGGGTGGCTCTTTTGCTGTCTTGCTGTCTAGACTTCTTGTGTCTTGCAGACCAACAGTTTGTCTGAGGGTCTCACAAAAGCCAAGGCAGATCCCTGACAAAGTAATGTTGGTTGTGGGACTTGTCTATAGCCAAGTGAGATGAAACTGGAAGGGGAACTTTCTGTGTGTTGCCATTGCCCTACTGGTAAAACAATTGCCAGCTACGGCCTTCCTGCTGTAGAGGTTCCTGGGAAACCTTCCTGGGGCAAAGTCTTAACGCATCTCCGTGCACATGGCAGCTGTTCTCCTCTAGGCAATCAAAATGTTCCCGAGACAATTTTATATCATGCCCATATTCTGCCCAACATCTCTCCCCTCTCTTGCACATACTGCTCTCTATACTCCCCTGTTTCCAAAGGATGTCCTGCTGAGCACTGGTCTGCTTTACCTCTCCTGCAGCTTGTCCTCAGGTCTGAGGGTGCTTGTCCCGGTGCATGTGAGGTCTCCCGACTTAGGATACATATGTGCCTCCACTCTCGGTAGGTCACTGCTGTGCTGCATGTCAGCCCCAGGCACTGGCTGCTTGAGCCTGTTCACCCATCTGGGTTCTTCCTCAGAAGTAAAACCCCTTCACCTACTTCTGTCTGAGATGAAAACACCCAAGCATCTTCATTACTAAAAGTAAGCCATGTTCACAAGAAAAAAAAAAAAAGCATATGAAAGCTTTATGTGCTCACAGTCTCGATTCTTCCACAGTGAACTGTCTTGTGCCATCAGTCACATCCCCACAGAGAGTGCAAAACAATGCCCAGCGCTGTCTCTTGTATTTATTCTGTGAAGATGCTAATGACTGTGGGACCAAAATGAACTGGGTCTTCCCTGAGGAGATAATACCGTTTTGTTCTGAGAGACAGGTGATAACAGATGGGATGTATGTGCATTTACTTTCTTGTGTGCGCTTCTCATTTCTTCTTTCCTGTTTTCTTACAGAGGCAAAATTAACACTTATACCAATCGATTATT
Organism: Rynchops niger; assembly: GCA_013400035.1. Classification (NCBI taxonomy): domain Eukaryota; kingdom Metazoa; phylum Chordata; class Aves; order Charadriiformes; family Laridae; genus Rynchops; species Rynchops niger. Next base: position 683,819 of record VXBH01003458.1, on the reverse strand, counting down.
GTCGGCAAGACAAATATTCCCTGTTTTGAGGGTTTCATAAGAGAAGAAATGGGAATCACACTCTTCCCTTTCTCTGTAGCTCACATCACAGTCTCTCAAGAAGTGGTGGCTTTCTTCCAGGTGATGCTCATACTTCATCTTAACAATAGCAATTTCTGATCGATAAATTAGAAGTCGAGTGATTCAGCATCATAAAAAGAGCTTGGAATCATTGAGATTCTTGTTTCGTTTCCGTTGTTGGCTTATATAGTATAGTACTTGAACAAACAATGTTTCCTGGTTCTGATTCCATATTAGATTCTATGGCTCTGTATTTCACAGCTACCATAAAAGTAGGTACAGCGGTGATGGGAGCCATATAAGTACCTCAATAGATGATAAAAATATTGTTGCTAAGTCCTTCAGGGTATGCTTTGTGAGAGAAGACACTTAATCTAAAGAACAAGGGATTGTTAACTTTTACTATATAGCATATGCAATAGTACAATTTATTAGTCTAGTGTTCAGTACAGTAACTGATGTGCTAAGTTGTTTTTTTGTTTAAACCTGTGAGATAAAAGAAGTTCCCAGACTTCCTGCCTCAGTTTTCCTATTTGCAATATGTGAACGCTGGTGATGCTAAGTGCATATATAGCACGTATGTAACGCACAGGTGAAACGTGATTCACCTAGGTCCTTGAAAAGGTTTGGGTTTTCCCCGGATCAGTAAAGGATTGGCTTCTAGTTTAGCTACAGTCACGTAACTGCAGGGAGCGGACACTGCTTACAACACCCCGCAGCTGCTGCGTTTGGGAGGGTGCAGGAGAGCCGCTCGGGGTGATATGCACTGTGGCACTTTTCACGCTGTCTGTAACAATCAGTGAACAAAGCACTCTTGTGTCGATGTCCAAAGCTGTCCCCAACAACATAACCTGTGGGAAGGATTGACGCAATCCCTTTTGGTGTTTACACAGGCTCTGAGGCGGGCTGGACCTCATGCGTTGCCACCGGTGGTCGCTGGCGTGGGGAGCTCACCGCTGCCTGCACAGCGCACCGCGAGGGGCAACCAAAAGACAGAAAAGAAACATAAAGGAAAGAAAGAAGGTGGTGTTACTGCCAAGACGATTCGGCAAGGCAGTCCCAGAGAGCTGTGCATTCACTACTTGCCATATATAATAGTAATTAGTAGAAAGTATTGACAACCTTTTTTTTTTTTTTAATGTACGTTATTCATCACAGTTTTTTATTTTTGCATTTACACTCAGTTTCTTTTTTAAACTGAGTATGAAATGACAGGTTTAGCCCGTAGCTGCTTTCGGCGTGCTGGGAGGGGAGGGTGCCATTTTTTTACCTTTCCACTGTCTGAGGGAAAAGCAGTCATTCTTTACACGAAATCTGCATCAGTGGCAGCTTTTAAAGACTTCCTTGCTTGATGTCTGGATTCAGTTTCTAAAAATTTTGAAGTGCCAGCTTTTTCTGCATAAAAGCTGCTTATCCCTCAATTGCAAGAACTTCAAACAGTTTGCTGACAGCACCTAGACAGCCCCAACTGAAATTGCTTGCGATGGTTATAGCTTCTCTTGGCAAGTGGGGGAGATTAGGAGCAAAATCCTACGGTGATGAAGATCATTACGCTCAATTCCCTCTCTGGTGTTGATCTCTCCACATCTTCAGTCATGATCGCCACTTTCCACATGTCCCCGCCTTGCAGAGCGCGTACATCACCGCTGCGCAGATCCGTCTGCAGGAGCAGCCTCTCCCTCTCTGCTCTCTTCTTGTGGGATCCCGGCTCAGCCAAGAGGCAGCCTGGGCTCCGTGGCAGCGCTCACACATGCCTGGTGGTTGTCACACACTGCTTCATGCTAGTTTGCAAAGCCAAAGTGGCTACTTCACACTTCTTGGTGTCTGACATAAATTCATCCCTCCTCCATGCCTCCAGAGTAGGAGAGGAGCACAGGGCATTTATGTGTTGTTAAATCGGCACGACAGGCAGTGAGGTGCGTCTTAATTATTTTCATCTGGGTGTGTGCAGCATAGAGGGAGACTGTAATGATTTTTCTGTTTATTTTCCCACCTCTGAATGAATAAATGTAGAGCCTTTACTCTACACGGTACTTGGAGTTGTAAAATTAAGATAAGTGTTGATACCACCCGCCTGTTTGCTGGGATCTGAAAGGGAAAAGCCACGACAGGAACAGGGCCCTGGAACAGTTAGGAAGCGGATCCCTGAAACTGCAGCCTCTACAGAACTCCTGAGTACCTTTGGCAATACGAATCCAGCTGTCTGTGTAAATGGTCAGCTGTAATACCAGTACCAGGGTTTACAGCATCTCTGCCTCTCCATCCATGCCCAATTTCTACCAGAATAAGCAGGGGTTACACAGGTCAGTGAGCCTGGGCAAGGAATTTATTACTGAGGGGGCTTGAAGGCAGCTTTTGGGTGCAGAGCTCCACATATTAGAAGAGAACAAGGCCTGAACTGACATAACACAATTTCCAGCGGTAGTTGCTGTGATCCTGCTGTGTCTTACCAGCCGTTCAGCAGCTCAACTCTGCACGCACGCGCAGGCGGTGGGTATCAAACACACATTGCAGGCTCATGGCAAGCTGTTTGCCTCCTTTCTAACACAGCACGAGCACTGTATGTCTCAGGAAATGGAAACTCCTTTCTAAGAACTGGCTCAATCTCAAAATAACGTTTGTATGGGTCCCTATTTTAGGAACCATATTTCCACCTGGCTCACGGGGAAGGCTGCTTCACCCCTGCAGGTGGAACCCAGATAGGCAGCTTCACAAACCTCATGAAAATTTTACTTAGCAGGCAGACCAAGGCTATCACTGAGCTTGGAAAACATTTTTTGAAAGGAGGGAAAACATACCTTCTTGTTCTTAAGCTGATAGGCTAGACTGAGAACAGCTGATGATCCCTGCCTGGCTCCAAAACCCCCTACAAGCTCCAGCAGCCTTGTTGTGAGCTGTTGCTTTAAACCTGGAGGAAAGGAGCACCTGCAGCCTTTTGGGGCTTATTTTATAACAGCTGCTCTTTGCTGGGGCTCTCTGTCTTCCACCTCGCGGTGGTTGGGTGGAGGACTCTACTAACTTTCTCCCCAGCAGCCTTTTGTGTGGCAGTGTGCTGGGAAACCTTTGTGAAGCCCCTTAGCCCTGTCAGAAGGTAAGGATTTGTAAAGCATCGGGTCCCACTGTGGTCCTCTGCTTCATCTTCCTCTACCCTATGTGTGCTATGGGGTCACTGGTGCAAAGGTGGGCCCATGAGCAAAACTTCCTTCCCTTTGCCCCCTCTTTCCTGGCAGCCCCACATGCAGGCATCCACAGGCACAGCTGTGCCAGTGCCACCACAGGGGAAATCTCTGCGCTGGCAGAAGATGGTTCAGCAGTGGCTTTCCTTGCCAAGCCGCCAAGCGTGCCAGTCACTGGTGGAAGCTAGGTTTTGATTTGCTTTGCCTCTTTTGCTGCCAACTCAACATATGAGATGGTGGTACTTTTTGTGATATGTTAGTAGTTAATGAACATTATGTGCGTGCTGTGAGAAAAATCCTGCACTGAAAAGAGACAGCGTGTTACGCGTGTCTTCCTTTACAGCACCCTTTAAATGATTGTTCTTTTTTTAAGAAGCCTGTGGAACCAGAGCATAACAGAGGAAGAAGGGACAACAGAGAGGAAGATCTTCGAGTTTGTGGCTATCGGAGCAAAAGCTGAAAAGGTAGGATTGCATCTATGTGGCTGCTAATCTTTTACCCGCTCGCACTGGCTGGAAGGTAGCTGTTGGCTCAGTTTGTGCTGCCGCCCATATACTGTCATTGGACCCTCAGTTTCTAAAGGTGGAAGGGGACCTCAGAAAGCTCCAGAAGATCAGGGAGATGGGAGCAGATTAAGGCAGGCTTCAGCAGTCTGTTACTCCAAATGGCTTGGCTCCAGGCGAGTGAGAGAGGGGTTGCGCTGCTCTGCAAGCGAGCTGGCCCTCACAACCCCTTTTCCCCACCCCAAAGTGTCACTGCCTCTTTGAGACCAGCCCAATGTAACCCCCACCTCACGTATAAATACATGAAGAAGAGTGAAACCTGGGTTTATTTGCTGAAGCAGCTACCTGCTTAGTGTTTAAAACGGTGGTTCCATTTCCATGGTATTATATGGCAGCATCGTGACCTTTAACAGTCCATGAATCAAAAGCTGTCAGCTTTTCCCCTGCTGCCATCAGCCTTGTGATTCTTGCCGTGTGTTTGTGTTTCTTGTGGTTAGCCGAAGCTTGCTTGCAAATTTTTCCGGTTTAGAATTGTCCATCATTTCCTGTGCTCGGGAACAACAGAGGAATGCCAGCCAAAGCAGGCAGCCTTTCCACACGGCTCCTCGCTCGTACACGCTGAGGGTGCTCTTGGTAAACAGGGTCACTGCCTCTCCCTCTCCTGAAGCAGACCACGGCGAGACTCTGCTTTTATGCCTTTCTCCTGGTGGGAGCCAGGGATTGGGAGGCTAGAGGAGGAAACTGGCCCCAAAATGTCAAAAAACAAACCAAACCCCAAACCACCGAACAGAACCCCACAATTTTTTCTCTTGTTGTTGGGGAAGAAAAATTATTTATATACTTATGTGGAAATTTTCCGATTATTGTTATTATTTCAGCTTGTAGTCGGCCATGGGAACACTTCCAAATAAACCAGTACTCTGGGAAACCTTTTGTTTTCCAGAAAGGCTGTTATTCAAAAGCAATTAACATAAAAACATTAAAAATTGTCCAACTTCAGAGACAGAAGAATGGAGGAAGGAAACGTGAGAGTGTGTGTGTGTGCGCCTGTGTGCGCAGGAGGGAATGCGGCAGGTCAGAGGCAGAAGGGGGAGACCGGGGGGCTCAGGTCAGCGTGTGGATGGGTGGAATTGCTGAGGAGGGTCGGGATGGGGAGACCACGCACACGTGGGATGCAGGAGCAGGGAGGACAGCTGGGGGGCTGCTGTCACCACGGAGGGTAGGACAAAGCCAAGGAGAGGTGAGGGGGCCCCGGGCAGCAGGAGTCCCAGGAGCAAAGGTGGAGATGCCCCAGTGTCTCTCCGTTCTTCAGGCCAGGTATGAAGTTTGTGTTATGTGTTTTGGCAGCTCCGAGTGCCTGTTGTGGTGAGGTGCAACTGTGGTTTCAAGACCAGGCTTGTCCTCTGGCAGCCTGGCGCAATGTTCCCAAATTGCCTCGCTTCCCACCGTCAACGCTGGGCGAGGGCACCAGCAGCTACTGTGTCGGTGGTTTTATGGTCCAAGTTTTCTCCACCATTTCTCCAGTGGGCTTCGAACCAGCTGGCTGATTTCAGTCTCACTTGAGAGGGCAGAGGGTTGGTAGATATTAAGGTACTGCCTAGTTGTGTGGAAATGGAGGTCGACCAGAGGGAGGTCCCAGCTGCCCTGAGACAGACCTCTCCGCCTTTCTCAAAAGAGTGCAGCTATTTTAAAGTCTGACCTGCACCATACGCAGCCTGAAGTAAGGCACTTTCTTTTGCAAGGGGGGTGCAACAGCTATAAATTTACAGATTATCCTTTCGACCTTTCTATCTGTCTTTCCTCCCCCTGATTTTCCCCTCATCTCTTACCACGCTCATGTCCACACGCGTCTCTCTCAGCCAGCCAGAAACGTGGAATAGAGGTCAGTCCTCCTCGGGGAGGACCCTAGGGGACTCGGAAGGCAGCCAGAGGTAACATCACAGGCAGGAGACCCGTGGAAAGGAGAAGCGTGAGTGTGAAGGCTGAGGTCGCTGGGGATGGGAGAGATGGAGTCGCTGGGGTGGGAGGGAGGGATGCAGAAGTTGATTAAATATCCCAAACCAGCCAGAATTTCTGAGATCAGTGACACTCAGAAGAACATACCTGCGTCCCAGAAGCATGTGTGAAACAGAAATCCACAAAGACCTTTGCTTAAATGAAAGTCTGAAATGCAAAAGCTTGTTCTGAACTAGACAGTGGTCTCATGCTCTGAAAAACCCAGAGCAACGGGGCAAGAAGCGCTGCCGCAAAAAGGACTGTGAACAGCAGGGCCAGCAGAGCTGAAAGCGGCTGCGAAAAGGCTCAGGGGAGCACGGTGTGCCAGTGGCACGGGAGGACGTGCCTGGGACTGTTCTTCTCCTGCTGCAGAAGGAGGCTTTGCAGGTTTTTGGGGCAGTGTTTGTGTGCTGGTGTTTTCCTGTAAGCCTTCCCTTCCATTCAAAGTGCAGCATAAAGTTTTAATAGATCGTCAGTAGCTGGTGCCACAGGATGCCCCCTCTTCCATCCTTCCATCTTGTTTCAAGATCAAATTTTAATTGAAACAAGATGTGGCAGACAAGATGAGTTTCTATAAAAAGGTTCTAAAATGTCATCTTAAGAGGAATGTATGTGACCCAGTTCAAAAACCGCTATGAAGAAAAGAAGTGTTGAACACATAGCCCCATTAGAGACAGGAAGGTCTCCTTGTAAATTGTTTTATTCTTTGCCAGATATTTATTTAGGTTGGTTCCAGCAAATGATAACATATTTTCTGCTTTGGTGCCCAGCAAATGTGTTTTGCTAATAGTTTCCATTCATATTACATTTTGTATTGTCATTGAATTTGTCACACAGATAATGTGCACTCTTACTTGTTTCTTCTTCTTTCACAATTTTTAAAGAGTTTAATTTATGTAATCTATTACCTGCTAGGCAGAAGATATTTTGTTTGGGTTTTTAATCAAATCCTCGTTTAAAATGTGTAATTTTTCATGATACAATATTCCAGGATGACCATACGATTTATCTGAGGAACCATTTAGAACATGGTAGAGGTTGTCATGGAGGGTTTGAAACCCACGTAAGGTGTTTAAACTTCCAGTTTGCATTTATGTAACACCGTATTTAAGTCATCTAAGCCTCCCCAGAAGATTACCTGGATAAGTAGCAGAGGCAGCCAGGATTCCACTTCTGTTATTCAATCTCTTCTCGACATACGAAGTGCTCTCAAACAGCTGGTTATGTAAGTCGAGGTTTGGCGAGGTTGTATTTTTCAGTACTTGACTCTCTGCACTGCATATTTTCTTGCTTTTTTTTTCTTTGCCGTGTTTTCTGAGGGGTTGCATGTATCGTCCTTATTGCTGAAGCTCTGCAGCAGCATGAGCATTTTGAGGAAAATATATATTAGAAGTGTAAACATGTTTTCACTTGAAAAAAAAAAATATAAAGTTAAGCGTGGCTAAAATAAGAGCCCAATATACATTTTTTTTTTTAAGTATGCTGATGCAAGTTTAAATACATGAAAAATAGACTTTTAAACATTATCCGTATTCACTGAGCTTGACGCAGTGTTGCTGTAGATAGTGGGCACTCAGAGCCAAGTGCCGTCTAAAGACCAGTAACAACAGTCCTGTGTTTCTAGGGGGGATATTAAAATGGACCACTCTTTATCTGTGCCGTGAAGTTCAAGAAAACTTTACCCCATAGAGCAGTGCTAGCTGTTTATGTACACGCCACAGAACTTTTCAAATATTTTGAAACCTGTGTTAGATCTGTGCGGAAGCCAAGTAATGACATGACATGAAGGTTAAGAAACAGCACGTTCGCCAGTCCTAAATGCAGAGTGCAGGCCTTGACATTCAAAACATAGGAACATAGGTGCCCTTTCTTCGTCCGTCGTGTTCCCCCCCCCCGCCTTTTTTTTTTTTTTTTAAAGTTGACTGGTGGACTTAGACATAACACTTACTCTAATGGAAGCTGTGAGTTTAAATATCCTAGGCAGTCTCTAGCATGAGAAGTCACAGAGCTTGTATTACAAAATGAAATATAAAGCTGCCTCAAGCCACAGACAGCAAGCAGTTTGTTTTGATAAGGTTCTGGGGACAGGCTGACAGTTTAGTTCATTGACATTTCTATTGCTTGAATCTGGGCATTAATCTTGCTATCTAGTGGACACATCTTAAAATGTGTTTTAAAACTTGCTAGCCTGAGTGTACCCCTAGCCAGGGTGTACAAAAACAGGATAAGGGGTTGCAGTGGTGAAGGGGAAAAAGAGAGGTCTTCTGCCTAAAAGCACATGGTACTGCTCCTCTGCCTTGAGCATTAGGCACGTGTTTGTCAGTAGCAAAGCATGGAGGACAGAAACCTCAGAAGAGAACAGCACGCCTGGTGCAGGGCCCCGGTTTGGCTTCCTCACCAATTTGGACACTTCTCTCTGGGCACAACATCAAATGGTCTCAATTGCTTCCACCTCATCGTGGTTCTTTGTGGGGGCAAAAAATGGGCGATAGAGGAGGACTTCTGACTAGGCGAGGCCTGAAGTTCCCAGGAACCGAGGAGATCCACAGGCTCCTGGACCATCTTATGCCCTTTACACACCTGGAGTGCTGTACTTAGCCAGCCACACCATAACAGAAATCAGACATGGCCCATTCATCGAACCAGTAAATATGTGAAATAATATGAGGTACGTGCCACACAAAGGTAAGCATCTCTGTGAACCTTCAAGTTAGTGTTTACATTTGAAAGCAGTAACCGTAACAAAACTGAGTCCTGTCCGCACTTTCTGCAAGAAAAAACTCAAAGCATATGTGCAGAAAGCAGGACTTGGAGTAGTTGTGCTGAGCGAAACACCATCTAGACAGGTCTGTCTGCAAGTGGAGAAAGAATGTGGGTATTTTGAGGTCTGAACTGTACATGTACAGCCTTATATGAGGTACTTTCTTTTGCAAGAGAAGTGAAGACTCCTGAATTTTCTGAATTTGCCTCTCTCCCTGTATCCCCTTTCAGTGCCTTTTTGATTTTTTCCAGACAGTCTTGGCCTTTGTAGGAATTTGGTTAGGGAATAGAAACCATATTGTTTAACATGGGTGACCAGTCACACAGCATATTTGAATCCTGAACAAAAATGCTGGGAGATATTGGTACCGTTCAGCAACCCATAGGCAAAAAAAAAGTTATCCATTTGTGGTCAGAAGTAGTATCAAGTACAACAAATTACTCTTACTGAATACTTCAGTTACTGTACTTGGCAGTGAATTTGCTTTAACTCCAGAAGAGCGCTGCAAATGAAATCTTCATCAGGATGCAAACCAGTTGTGCAATACTGGGCTTTCTGTTCCTCATGCCATTGTCCTGCTCCCCGTCCCAGATTCACTCTGCCTCCCAAGAAATATATTCTATTGAGGCAGCAGAAAATTTAAGGAGCTCCAACCTGCAGAAGCCAGCATAGCAGCTGAGCTATTTGGGATGAAAGCACCATGAGACAACGGCAGTTCCAGCAGGATTTGGCTCAGGGATCGTGTGGAAAGCCTTTCTGCTGCCAGACCGGTGATGAAAAGAGAGAGAGGGGGTGAGGGGGACACGAGCTCCAAGTTGTGAATCACCCACCCGCGTTGGCCAAGGAGGGTTCCAGCCTGCGGATGGAAACGGGAGGGAAGCGACCGCTGAAGCTGAGCTCTGTGGACTTGCCCCAGCTTGCTCCTTGCTAGGGAGAACTGTGCTTTTTTTCCTCTCTGAGATGTACCTTCTCGTACAGCATTTACCGTTACTAATTGGAGTATCTCTCTACCACCCTAATCAAACGGTGCTGACATTGCAGAGCCGGTGGTAAGAGTGACGTCTGACATGCTGGTCAAGTCAGCCAGAGGATTGTTTGCCTTAGGCCTGGCGAGTAGAGGTCTCTGTCTAATTTTATTCAAGATAAAATGATTAACGGCAACGAAGCACGTGCAGACTGCCCAGAAAAGGAAGTAGTCTCTATCTTTGAGAGAGAGCTTGACTCTTGGCTTCCCCCCCTCAAATTAATTAAGTTTTGTCTCTTTCTCCCACTGGATCAAAATACCACCAAGTAAAAGATGGCAGTGAGCACATTGAAATGGGTGTTACACCAAAAATCAACAAGAGGTGAAAAAAATGGCTGAGGAAGAGGAGTTTAAAATCAAAACTGCATGCATCCCGAGATGTCCCTCATTCTAGCAAGTACATCTTTCAGCCAGCTACTTTGGAACTGATTTCCTGCTGCGAAGGACAGGTACCCGTCTGGCCCTGCGCCAGACCAAACGTCCTGCAGCCAGAGTCAGCCGGCAGTGGGATTTTGGCTGAGACTTCAGTGGCAACACACATCAGCCACAAAGTGGCTTCCAAGTCGTAATTTTCCTCAAATGTGGTACAGAAGAGAGATGTTTGTCTCTCCCTGTTGTTGTGGGCTGAGCTGATATATCAAGAAACGCCAGGGAGCTCTGCAGGTACCCATGGAGTGAACTTTAATATAGTTTAATTCCAGCGAGGGGACTACTTGTCACCCTGTTTCCTGGTCCCTCGGGAAACAACTGGGGAAAGCAGGATCCTTGGCAGCAGGCTTGACCCCGTGTCGCAATAGATGGGGCCACCTGTGTCTGCGTCACTGTGTCGGCATCCAAGCCAAACAGCTCGCTTCCTGGAGTCCCCCTCCAGAGGGGAATGTCGCGGTGCGTCAGGGCTTGGAGCGGAAAGCGGATAGTGCTGCGGGGAGCACACGCTGTGACCGGGTGGGATGTAGGCATTGCTCCTGTGAGCTAATGGTAGCAGATGGCTCGGTCCTCTCCTCAATGTCAGGAGAGAGGCAGGGAAGCCAGAGGGAGGGGGAATTTTTCCCCGGAAACCTATGTGTCTGGCAGATATCAAGGCCAGCATCTGCGTGTCCTGGGAAGTTCAGACGGACGTGTTACACCCCTGCTTCAGCCCCAGAGCTCCCCAGCTGCTTGGCGGGGGGTGGGTTTGGCGGGCAGTCCTGCATCAGCCTATTGCAAGTTTTAAAAAGTTATTTTCGCAGCTCTTCCCCCTCTTCGCCACCCCCTGCCTTGGCATCAAACCTCTGGTTCGTTTCTCAGAAACTAATTAAAGCTCTGCTCCACCAAAGCTTGGCCACCGTAAAAATCGGGTAGAAAAGCATAATGGTCCATGTAATAAAATGGATTTTCTCTACAGAAATATGCTGCAGATCGGATGAGTCACATTTCTTTGTATTTTCTGTATTTCTCCCTCTTAGTGCACACACGTTTCCCCTGTGCTGTGGCGCCAACCACCCCAGTTTGAGGCGGCCCCCGTCACACAGCGCTGTGCCGGGGCTGGACCGGGGCAGCCGGTGCCTGGGACAGGAGCTGGGCTCTGCATTCCCTCTGTGTGGAGAGGGAGGGAAGAGGGACGAAATGCCCCTCTGCTTGTCCAAATCAGCATATAGGCAGTGATAGATAATGCTAAGGCACACTGAAGAGGCATGAAAATCTTTTCATCCACAATCACCACTATGCCATATGCAAAACAGTGGCTTTAATGAGCTACGCTGGCTCTGGGTGAAGGGATGAGATTATGCAGTGCTTTTGCCTGCCCCCTGTTCTCCCAGCCTGGCTCCCTGTAGGTTAATTTGTTTTCAAGGTATGAACGGAGATGCCACAGCCTTCCTCCAAAGCTCAGTAGCTGGCCGATTGCTTTTTCAGTGTGAGCGTTCAGAAAAACATTCTTAAACCATGGTGTGGTGTCTCCAGAGGTTTGTGGTAAGAGAACAACGTTAATTTCCCCAGTCCAGAAGCAGAAACATGAAAAAAGAGTAAAATACGCTGTGTTCTTTGTTCCAAATACCTGTAATTAGTGTCCTTGTTGGAGACAAGTGCCATAAATGGCTTTAACGTGTTTTTTTTTTTCTCTTGTTCATGGAGCAATGCAGTATTGCTGCCACAGCACTGATGCACTGTACAGTACAATCTGCCTATTTTCACTTTTCACTGAGCAGTGACTCATTACTGTAGACATTGCATTGGGTGTACACCCATGCTTTATTGCATTTTCCAAAGGGGAGTGTGTCATATCAGCTTCTGGAAAAGTTCAGGATAGCTGCCTGTGTCATGGAAAAATAAGACTTGGTTAACAGAGGATGTAGCAAGCCAAAGTAAATACTATAAATGTGTAAAGCAGTTAAGGTGGTGTAGATTAGTACATATGAAGGGATGTGTAAATCTGAGTGCTCGACATGATTGATTTTATGTCGAAAGGGAAGTCACCGTGTTACTACATTTTTAGTCGCAGGTCCCTGCTGGCGGTGTTGGAGCTATCTCAATGTCCTGCTCAACTCAAAAATCTCAAATATAGTGAAGAGTTGGGCCCGCATTCGGATCTTTCCTGACTCGCAAATATGGAAGGATGAGCAACGAGAGAGGAAAAGCGGAAATTTAGAAAGCGGGCCCAGCAGCAAAAAGCAGTGAGTGATGTGCGCACATGCCACCTCTTGGTCCAATCACATACCCCGTGTTTAAAAAAAAAAAAAATCACCTCACGTGAAAGGTAGGGGTGGTGGTAGCTGAGTAATGGGACCATCTGAGAGGCAGGAGGAGCACTTTGCAAGCCTTCGGGTCTTGCCTCAGAGCTGCTCTTACCCTTTTTTTGTTGCTGACACCCGCAGCTGCAATAAAGATATTGCAGAAAAGGAAGCAGGTGAAAAGCTGCAGTTACTTCAATCAGTCACTGAGACACAGCCAGTTCACTTGGTTACTCAGAAAGCACGAATTATCATTTTCTTACCCTGTCATTTAAAGACAAATGTTTTACAGCACAAAACCCATCATTATGTGTACATATGAAAAAAAAAAAAAAAAAAAGGTGTTTTGGGGTTTTTTTACTACAATCATAAGACTTTTAGACTTGCTAAGAGGTGGGTCCAACTTGTGGTTAAATCTTGCAGACGATAGTCTTGCTGATCTCAGGATTTTCCAAATATTAAAATGCAGATGTCTGGATTTCTCAAAACCCCACAAAACTTCAAAAACATTAGACCCATTTCACTCTTCCCCAGATATCCGAGATGGCCATAAACCGCTTGAGTGTCCCGGCAAGATTTCCTGTAATAGACAATCTGTCGAATAGCTCTTAGTTGCTTATTAGCAATATTAGGTTTTCCATTTTAGCAAACAAAATCAAAGTTCATCCCTTAGCTTTTGCTTAACTATGCTAAGTTATGTATAGGGTGCATCCCCATGTGTGTATGCAGGTGCAATAGTTTTTGCAGTTGCGCTGTTTTTATAACGGAGTACCATTCAAAACGTGCACGTTGGGGGGGGGGTGTTCTGTATAGAGATGTATATAAAGTCTGAACCAGGACAAATAAAGAAATCTCCCAATACACCCTCACACTCCCGTGATGGTGATCACCCTGCCATGCTCAGTGCTGCTTCCTTCAGGAGCCTGAGGCCAAGGCAGGGAGGTCTGGACCTGCCCGCAGCGCAGCCCTGGATGTGGGCTCCTCTAGATGAGGGTTTGCGTTAGCTCCATCAAATGGCAGCCATTACCCAGAGATAAGCCTGGAGTGCTCACGCAAAGTTCCTGGCGAAATCTTTCCAATGCATATATTTACGTTAAGGGTTTGTACATGTATTTACACTCAGGGTTTGTAGATAGAGTTACAGTGTGGCAAATATCCCTAATCTAGACAAGTTGGCAGGAAAGAGACAGTATTAGGAACAGAAGAAAGGCCCACTTGCCTGCTTAAGTGAAATCTGGAAGGTCGCGGTGTGTGCGTGTGTCTTTTAATTTCCTACAGTTGCTTTAAGTTTCTCAGGTGGTAACTGGGAGCCTTGGGTGGCCATACAGTTTGAGAAACAGAAGTTTGCTTGCTGATGGAAAACGCCTTGTACGTTAGGATAGCTGGCTGGCTCCATGGCAAGCCATTTTTGATTTTCTGGTGATATTATTCCATTTTAAGCTTTGCTTCAATCTCCCTTTTGACAGAAGGACTGCCTGTAGAGGATGCTTCTGGCTTTGGCCCACCCTGGCGTTTCGATTATCCTTCTGCCTGCCTTTTTGGCAACATGGGCCATTAGCTTTCCTCTTGTGGTTTCAGCTTTTCTTCTTGCTTTTACACTTGGAATTTTTCTTCTTCTAGTGCTTCTTTTCTGTTTTCAGTAAGCAGTTTCTGCAGATCTGCAGCTGTAACCTACCGATTTTCTGTAAACACCTTCCTTTGATTAACTTCATCGTTCATTTTTCAGTCCTCATTTTTAAGATGAGTATCACAGGGCTGTGGTGGTTTGAGGGGTTTTGGTTGGGTGGTTGTTGTGTTTTTTTGGAGCAGGGAGGGGAAGTGGGAGGTGGAGGGAAGCACGTCTCCCAGGGAAGGTGCTGTTACTAATTATGCCTTGGAGATTATTTCTTAGTGGTTCAGATATAATTACGACTTGATCAAACTTGTATGTGCTACTTAGGACAAAATAAAGCCTCTCCTTCAGTATGACCCAAAAACCAAGCTGTTGCTTCAAACATTCATTTTTAGGGGGTCAGAAAACGGCATCTGTAATTCTTATGCATCCTAAAGCGGCTGAACCTCTTCCCACAGAGGCCACCCCTGCAGCCCCCCTCCTGCCAAAACCTGGACACCTACAGCCAGCACAGAAGTGCGAAGGAGGACTTTAAGGACACCTGTTACTGCTGGATTCGGGTTATGGCTTTTGAGAACTGCTTAGAAATACATGTTGTAGGACAGGATTTTTAACCTTGTCCAGTGTCTCTTCCAAGTCTGGAAAGCTGGAGGTAGAGGATTGTGCTAATAGGTAAAGAAGGTAATAGAGACGTGGCCTGAAAGGCAGAGAAGTTCTGTGAGAATGACAAGAGCGCCTCTGTCTCTCTGTCTGCCCTTGAGTATTTTTTTTCCTCCTCTGATCTCTTGCTTTCACCACTTCAGATCCAGTCCTGGGAACAATACCAGGTGCCTCCTGGTGACAAGAAGCACGTGCCATGCGAGTTGGTCAGATGATATGGGTGTTGAGTCAAAATCCACTGAGTTGGTAAGACTCATTCCCAAGTCTTCAGAGAGGAGCAGATCCCCAAAAGGGATCTGGACGGAGTTTAGACAGTCTATGCCCAAACCTGCAGTCCTCCGTATCCTCACACTGCTGCTGACTGGATCTTGGATGGTTACCCAGACATCTGAAGCTCTTCCTTTGAGCGTGCCCAGAGACATGTCAGCCTCAACAGAGCTGAGCAGCTCGGTGCCAGCCTCCTGCCCACGTTCTGTCCTCCAGCAGCAGATGCAGTGCTCTTCCGGATCGCACTCTGCAAAAAGGCTATTGTAGGCTATTGGCTCTGTTGGAAATACAGCCAGTACAGGGATGCTGCTGCAGCTCTTCCTCTCCTTATCCAACCGCCCAGGGTGAGGATGCTTCCCCTGGCCCTTTGATATGGGCTCAGTCTCCTCTTTCACCTAACAGATTCGAAGCACGTCTCCCATTTTCCGGAGAGTGTCCAAACTACCAGGGCTGTATAACTGATTTGCAGGGGGTGCAATCCCATGACTCGTAGGGTTGGAGGGATTAATTGAGAGACTGGTAAGCGCAGTGAGCAGAGCGTGTGTGTGAAAGGTGGAAGAGCAGGATTCTGCTCCTTATTCCAAAAATCATCCACGTGGCTTATGCGTATTTTTTATGAAAGGTATAAACAGACCTTGGGGTGAGCGTCGCTGCCCAAAGACTCCAGAGAGGTCTGTGTGTCCCAGTGGCATTGTATATAGGAAATGTACAGGAAGAATGGCTTTTGCACTCCCTGTCCCACTGTGACCCTTCAGAAGGACATCTCAAGGCCCACGGGGAATTTGGCTTCCAATTCATTATTAGTTAATGTGGAGACAGATGCTGAAATAAACCATTTGAAGGGCGGGTCACAGTGGGGTTCGATGTGCCATTTCCCAAGGGTGCAGGAAGCATGGGGCCAAACCAGGGTACCGACGTGAAGCATCTCGTACTTCACTAAAATAGTGGTAATAATTCTCAATTTCCAAAGCTTGTGGGAAGGGCTCACGTAACACTGGAAAGGAGCTGCTGGTTACTTATTTCTTAGCTCTCTGATTTTGTACAGCCTGGTACAAGAGCTGAAGCATGACAAACAAACAACTTCTTAGTTGTTAGAGGCCAAAAATATCTGTTTGATTGTGTTTCACCATCAGCTTCAGTAACAAAAGCCCGTTTAATATGAGGAAAACAAGGCTTGTGCCTATTAGCTGCTGTCGCTTGTGCACAGGAGACGGATGACAGCCATTGATTCCACATCACCAGCTATGACATACCTTCCAGAAAAGCACAATTTGAAGTAGTGATTTCTGCTCTATTTATGTTCTTTATTCCAAATATAAAACCACCATAATGACATATGTGTTATTTCAGAGAGTTAAGAATCACCCACAGAGTGTTTTATAAATGATTTCTCTTCAGCCTAGCCTTATATTGCCAGGGCAATTGCTTCTGCAGTCCCACTTCCAGTCCTCTGACCTTAATCAAAGTCCAGCTCTTGCTGAAATTCTGGAGAATTTCTCTTTATTAAGATTATTATCAGCCCCCACGCTGCCTCTGTTGTCCCCCATGCAAGAACTGCTATTCAGGCACACTCCTAGAGGCTGCTGGCTCTTTCCAGGTGTTTGGAAGTGGGTGCCTCCTATTTGGTCCCGAGCTGGCAGGCAGACTCCCACCATGAGATTGCCCACACGTATTCATCCCCACCGTGTTTGCCCAGCCACCAGGTGGAGGATGGAGCTGTAGACACAGGACAGGGGAGGCGCACGCTCTACAGTCAGCCCTCCACTGTCTCGGTAAGCAGCCACAGCCTGAAGGTTTCACACAATTAATCTCTAATTGTTTGGGTGGAGTTGAGACCACAGGAGCCCTCCTCTGTGTGGGTGGGGTCACTCCTTCACGCCCTTCTGTGAGCACGCAGGGGTTTACCAGCATCCCATCCCACCATTATCTAAGTTGGAAGGTCAGAGAGGATTTGGGCTGACAGACAATTATATTAAAAGATGCTTAATTCTGTCCTCTCTATGTTGTCTTGATGCATTAGTTATGAAACTTATGACCTGCCACACAGTAGGTAGGCAATGTGTGTGTTTATGGTGTCCTTTTAAAGGCACCTCCTCCTCCCAGGAGAAGACAATCAACAGAAGCTGTCTTGTAAATCTGTTGTCCCTCAGGATATAAATGGGATCGCAGCCAAAATTCAAACATTCCCTTTTACCTCGGCTTACCCAGTGCCCAACGCCCACAAAGCATCGACCCAGCAGACCAGGCCTGCACCGCTGCTCTTAAGGCTTTAGTGCTGTAGGTTTATCAGATCTATACAGAGGAACTGAGCGTGCACGGACACCAGTTTATTGTAATGAGGCAGGAAACACTTTCTTCCCATGCATGGGTAGGCATCTGTGTTCAGAAATTCCAAAACCTGATGCTGAAAACTTGCTTGTGTGTGACCTGTGCTGAAACAGGAGCACCCACGCGAGGGGCACCTATTCTCCTTTTACACAAACTATGCTTTGGATTCAAAACTCGCAGAGAAAAGGGACACTGTTCACCTGTGCTGTGCACAGTTAGCGGCTTGTAAATGATTTCTCCACTTGAGAGAAGAGTAATTTTTGCATCCCAGATTTGGGTCAGTGGAGAAGACTTCAGATAGTCCATGAACCAGATGCAGTTTGCTGGGGTGCTGTGCTGGGTGTACTGGAGTCAAGTAACAGAGCCACAGCAGTCGGCATGCAAGCCGCCGACAGGAGCTCTTGCCCAGAGGAGAACATGCTGGCAAACACGAACCACAGCCATCCCCCAAACCAACTTACTATTTAGTCCACTAGTACTATGATTTTTATGTAGAGATTATTGATTTTTAGGCTAAGGCGTCAGAAAAAGCGATGTTCAGTACTTAACACATGTGATCTCATAGGTGATAAACTGTGTGCAATTACACAAGCACTACTTACCAGTAGTTTAAACAGCTTTTGTTAGTTGTTGTTGTTATCTCTCCCAAGAGATTACTGCTATTGCTGTCTGTAGGCTGTGATTTACAGTAGCTTAATCGTCTGAAAGCACCGGATTTGTTAAGATTCTCGGATAATAGAAAACCAAGTCAAGCAATACTTACAGACACCAAATGGACTTAAAATGTTTCTCTTACCTGAAGATGTATTATTTTATCATGTGCCACCCATCCACTCTCTAACAGGCAGAGAAAAGTGGTTTTCAACTGGAGGGGACATACTAAAATGAGAAAAATACAAAGGGATTTCTGTGAATTCTACTATCAGTGGTAATCTTAGTGTGACTGAAGTGTTCAGTTACAATACAGATAACCTCTTGACTCCTCTTGTTTAAAAAAGCACTGCCAGGTTTTTTTCCCAGAAGCTGACATCAAGTCTGTGGAAGTCCTCTTCCCTGAAGTGATTCAGAAAGAAAAACTAGGTGCTATTTTGTCTCGAGTATGTAAAGCATGTACATTGTTAGAGATTGTAAGACGCCTTAAAACCTGTTGGTAAGTTTTCTAGTCGTAAATGATTGTTGTATTAATAGCCCTTCAGGAAAAAGACTGTAATTGTGCAGGGAGTTTTGAGCTTTTTTCTTAACAGAGTGGACTTAACCTTATACTAGTTAATTTTTACTTTTGATATTCTCCACCAGTAAAAAGCCGTCCCCTTGCCTTACCTTTATTTCTTTGTGCTTTGGTGAGGTTGGACACTTACAGGCCTCTGTCAGAGGAGGTCAAGGCACATCTCCCTGCATGTGCCTGCTACTCCTGTCCATGGAAGCTTGTATATAGCAACTCCATAGGGATCCAGAACACTATGATTGGAGAAAGCTGGGAAGCACGGGACAGTGAAATGCAGGGTCTCCAAAATGAGCTGGCTCAAGGCCTCTCTGAATTGAGTTTTGCCACTTTCCAGGACAGGGAGCCAAAGTCGTTCCTAGCACAGAGGCAGCAGAGGGCAGGGCTGGGGCAGGAACTTCCCATGGGTCGTACAAACCATCGGTGACTACTCAAGGCAAGAGCCCCGGAGCTCCAGCATCCTGCTCTCCCATCGTCTAGAGAGGATGGGAGGAGGAAAGCAGCGGCTGCAGCTGCTGAGAGCTTCACTCCTCTCATCGCCCCCAGCACACCCCTTTCCTCGGGACCAGCTGGCCCCGAAATCCTACAGCCCCAGGCCACCCAGCCCCTGCCCCAGCTGCAGCACAGCATCCCAAGCATAGAGAACAAGTAGATCCACCCAAAGCGTGGGGAAAGCACAAGCTACTGCAGTCTCGCCCCACAGTAAGCTGGAGATGACCCCCCCATCCCCAGTGTTTGCTGGACCAGCAGCGTGTGGGGGCAGGTAGCTGCACAGGAGAACAGGAGCTTGGCCGCTGGTGAACATCCTCATTCTTTCTGAGGGACAGGACAGATGAGGCAAGGAAAAATATGCTTTCCGCCCCACAAAAAGACTACAGCTAAAGCTTTGCCAGTTGGACTGTACCTTGTGAGTTGCTGGACAAGCTCATTTCCCATTAATGTCAATGGGATTTCTGTGGGAGCTTAGCAACCAGTGGGCTGTGAGCTGTTGCAGGGCAGACGGAGGGGGATGACAGGGGAACATATTAATGCAAATGCACGTGAGTCTGAAGCCATCCATGGTCTGTATTAACGCAGACAGGTGATACTTGACAGATAGTAATGGTTGTACTTGAACAAATTCTTTCTCTCCCTCGCTGCTGGCTTTCTGCTTTGCAGAGGTGCCAGTTCTATTAGTCAAAAAACATTCTCCACAAGTCTGAGACGGTATTCATCGCTGCTTCTCTTTTCAAATGCCTTTCTTTTGTCCTCTCAGCAATTTAAATTCAACTTATTTATGTATATCTAGATAACATCCCATAAGTACTTTTAAATATAAATGTACTTCTCCAGTTTCTCTTCTTCTAAAGCTGTCAATAAAACATACTTTAGAACTACTCCGTGGCACAGGCGAGCTCTTCACTTATCCCTATTTTCTCTTCTATATAGTGAGGGCTGTATTGCTCAATTCTCTCATAGGAGGCACTGATGACAGCAGCAGGTCCACGTGCTGTTCCCAAACAGAACCTAGCTGGACTGAAGGATGTCATACGTGTTGTCTGCTAGAGCTTTTCTGTCCTCAGCTTCCTGGTAAAACAAATTTGGTTTGATTTTTCCACATAGTAAACTGTTGTTGATCTATGTAAGGCTGAATGGTGCTGGTGGCTGACTCGTCACTCTCGGCTTGGCTACTGCACAGCCGAATGAGCAAAAGGGAGGTACCACCAACTGTGAAAAAAGGTCCAGTAGCTAACAAAGGAAGAAAAAAGGAAAGAAGAGGGACTCTAGCAGCCATCATATGGTCAGAAAACATTGAGAGAAGCGTCACTAACGTTTTTGCCAAATCTAAGCTGTATTTACTTTTCTGATGGTGATTGATTCAGCAGGACACTTAGATTTTGAAAATGGCATGCATAAACACTGCACGGTAGAAATTAGCTGAGAAGCAACATCTTAATATACAGTGCAGGAGTGCATGGAGCACTTCTGATGGTGAGGGAGTCTGGGTTCCTAAACAGTCATTCCCAAAGAATGTTAAAAGTATTTGTGGGAGAGAACAAGCTGGTAAAATGGGATTTTCTGAACTACTCTCTGCTTATTTAAAGCATAAATGATCTTATAGCAGTTCTATGTGTTTTCACAACAGTGTTAAGCTTATCTTAGGCACACATCTTCAGTATGTAAAGTAAGTTAAAAAACTTCCATTCTAACACTCGGATGCAAAGCAAATGTGGCTTGGATGCTTGCTGGCATGAAGAGAGATATCCTGTCTTATTCTTTTTTGTTCTGTGATACAGTTGTAGCATTATCTGGTATCCAGGGCTTTGAAGGATCTATTGTAAGCATGTCAAAGACTTTTTAAATTACTTTGCTTTTGTAAATATTAGATCACAAAAACTGAGGAACGAGTCCCACAGACTTTCATTAAACAATGTTTCCCATTATTGTTTCTCCTGTTTTGGAGTTGAAATTAAACTAGCATTAATAACACTCTGCATATTTATTCCTTCAATGAGAAAAAAAAAAAAAATTGTTCTAATAATTATCCTGTCCATAGAAATGTGCATTCAAGGTGCAGCTTAGACACTAGTCACTGCTGAGTGCTGCTTGTGCAGTCAGAGAGAAGAGGTGCCTTGCACAAGATCCTGATGTCCATGATGGAACTTGGGTGAGACAGGACTGCTGCGGTCACTCGTGATTACTGTCTCACCTCCTTAGTGACCTGGGCAGCCTAGGACTAACAAGCTATGGGACAAGTCCTTCCACCTGCCAGTTTTGCATACAGGAAGAGAACATTCCCACTGTTCCCACAGCAAGTGGTAACTCGCCTTGCAGCCTTTCTGGCTAACACCCACTGGGTTCAGAGAGATAAGGGAGGTAAGTGCCACAGCTACAGGGCAGTTGGTGGCTATGGGTGTGAAGGCTGTGCGGTTGGAGGCTAGGAATGGCAGAGCCTGAACTCGGAGTCCACATTAAAACTTGACAAGAATCTAAGGCTGGGCCAAAGATGCAGAAGTGGCGAGACAACAAATCAGCAGCATGTCATAAGGAAGAAGACAAAAAGAAAGAATGGGCAGAAAACCCTCTGTCCCCTTGCCCCTAAACTTAGTTTCAGGAAATCATGGTCATTCTGATGTCGGCATGTACTTGTCAGCGCCCCCAGCAAAAGTCCAAACTCCCCTTCAGTCTCCTTCCCCTAAAGGGTAACAACGTTCAGTTATTATCCATTACTCTTCTGGTACCTCATGGTGCAAATTTAGTGTCCTGATTTGGAGGTCTGACCTTGCTGAAGACCATCTGTGTGCCAGAACGTCACTGCACTGTGTAATTCCTGCTTTTTTTAGGCATCATTTTTAAAAAGACTGGGAAATGAGTACTATTTTGTACTAATACTGTACTAACTAGCAAAGGCAGAAGAATAGTCAGGTTGTGAAAAGAAGCACTCAAAAACTACAAAGTGTCATGATTAAGAGTTATCTGGTGATTTGATCCTGCTATACATATTCATTAGGATATTTTAAAAACAAGTTTGAGACCAACTTTATTTATGCTGACAGTTCTTCAATGCAAATATTTGTGTGAAGCTGTTCATTTCCACAGTGCTCAGTACCATAAACAGTCATCACAATAGCAGCACTTGCTAGGTATTTTAGCTTCATTTTATAGATGAGACAAAATTCATCATAGCCAAGTGGCAAGCGCATCTGCAAAGTGGGTTTAGAAGTTGGGATAACTTGGGACCTTTTCCTTAATTCAAATGACTCTTTTTTTCTGAGCCAGAGCAGTACATAAAATATACAGGGTGGAGAAATCCTGTCTCTACAGAAATTAATATAACTTCGACATTATGGTGCAGATATGTATCCTTAAGGTCTAAGTTATTCTGTTCAGCAAACCAAATTGCTTACAAATTGGCAAACTAACAAATATCAGGATTTATCAAAATTAAATCCATATGTTCTTCAAATCCACGTGTTATCAACTACTTCCAGATGTAAATATCCATGGATAGTTTTAAGGAACCTCAGTCCCACAGTCAGTTTCATGATTCTCAGAATTAGCACTGTTAACAAGCGATATACGGCAATATTTAGTCTCTTCAGGACACAATACTTGTTGCTTTCCTTAGAGCCAGGTATCCTGTAACCACATCTGAAGGGAGCATCCGAATATAGGCAAATTCTTCAATAGTACTAAATCTCAGCTTGCTCTGGGGATCTGTGTAATTTGCCTGAAAAAGAAACAATGGCAGACACTATTCAAAGAACATAGCAAAACAGAATACTAAAAAAAAGTGTCTAATTACAAGACCACAAAATAGTAAAGTTTTTTCCCAGTAACAGCGCTGCTGTTCTACCACGTGACCAAAAGTTTGTACTTTCTTTTCCTTTCTCCTCATGTCAGAACTTGCGAGAAGTTGAGAGACCCCTACAAAATCACATTAAAAATGCATTAAACAAAAGAGAGGGATGAAATAGTTTCATACAAAACACAGCGCAAAAGAAATTCCTCAACTCTCTAAACTCACCCTAGCAACTCTGTGCCTTGTGCAGTCTCTCACAAGGCAGCTCTCCAAAGAGCCAGGCTGCTGCCAATAAATTACCCACAAAGAGCCTGAATTATGGGTGCTCTGATAGCTTTGGACTGATTTTCTCTTCCTGCATACAACTTAGCTTTTAATTTACTTTAAAGTGGTTGTTAAAGCAAGGGAGTCTCAGCTTATGGTTCTGTGACTGAACTGATAAGAAATTTGAACTCGGCGTCGTGCTTTGCTACAGACGCCTGCTTTCAGGATAGCAGCCTGGCCAGCTAACCCCAGGCTATGCTGGTATCCTCTGCTATATTTGGACGCTGGGTGCCTGGGAGCGGTTCCAGTTTCCTTCCATCCTCTCCCCTTCCTTGTTGCTACAGAAACCTTGAGCTTGGATGAGCTTAGGGGGCAGCACAGGAGGCTGGGCTAGAAGGCGGCAGGCTCCAGGGGATCGCCTCTCCACCTTACGCCTCCAGGACAATCACCTCCTGTTCAGCATTGTGTGCCCAAGTGCTGCCAAGGTTCTGAAAGTCTCTTCTGTACCTTTCTTTAACAGGAGCTGGTGGCAGGCTGCAGGGCATAGGCAGTTGAGATCCCTTAAGACCTTGCAACTAAAAAATAAAAGGCCAGGAAAGCTGGAGCATTCCTTCCATCCATGCTGTTGAAGTGCAGAGCCCTCTACCATTTTTATCTAGGAAAGGATCTGTTGACCATGGTAACAATCCAGTTAATCGTCTAGCCTGGTAAGACTTAGCAGAAAATTACATGTAATTTGTAGCTTGTTTCTTTACAAAGAAATGCCACAAGGTTAATTAAACGTAGTCAGCTAACAATCAAGCCATCAATTAATTTTCAAACAAATGACAAAGTTAGGGCATTAGGAGTAAATTTATCCCTGGCGGTAACTTCATGCTTACAGCAGGTATAAATTTATTTTTATTTCACACTTTAAGTCTGGCCTCATGTAAGAAAAAGCTAACCAAGTAGAATGCTTTTCAAATGTGCATAATTCTGTAATAAACTAGCCAAGCAATATCTGCGGTTTGTGTTGTGCACCAATCTAGGTTAAAAATATGATGGCAGTTCTTCATTCTGATACTTCATAGTGGGCCACACTGTTTGCACACACTAATGTATGATAACTACTCATTTACGCCATGACTTCAGTCTGAAAACAAAATTTACCACTAATTCGGCAATAATTAAAATGGATTAATGAAGTGAAGTAAGGTGATTTTGCAAAGAAAAAACTCCGTAGTGTTTAGAAACTAGGTCAAAGGCCACAGATACACGTTCTTCAAATACAATAAATTAGTTATCTCAATCTGTTTCTATAGGAACAAGGCTGATCTATTTTCAGAAAAGAGAAATATAAACATTTGAAGGTTTGGGTGGGATTTTTTTCATCTGCTTTACAATAAATTACTCTGTTTTGCATGTTAAAATATCTAAAAACTCATCTTGCAAGTTTGGAAATAATAGTTTTATTTTACAATGTCGATATAGTAGACAATAGCTTTTGAATTCTAGGCTGCATGACAAATACAAATTTGCTGCTCTGCTTAGACCATTGGTAAATTTAATTCCATTTGTGTTACAGAAAGAGGATCAGTAGAATTTAATTGTGGCATTTAATATAACTGCAGGTATACTGATGAGAGTGTTTTAAAACAGTTCTCTTTTTTTTTTTTGTACCTGCTAGACCATTTAATCCTGCCCTAAATGAGTAATGCTAAGGAATTTATTTTACTTTTTTTTTTCCCCATGGGGAATCCAGCATTCCCATAGAAAATATATTCTTACACAAATGCTTTCAGATTTTACACAGAAAGTATAAGGACATTTTTCTTACACTAGGTTTCTAAAATATTCTATTACCCCACATATCTACCTACTAGGAAATGATCTTGAGAATATATTTAGTGCTTCTTATGAAACCTTTCTAGCTTAGCAATTTAAAGGACACGCTGTCTCAGTTTTCTTAATAAAAAAGATTTTTTTAAACACGGTATTTTTATCATAGTCTGGAGAAACCTTGTAGGCCAGGTAAAATAGGAAACTTGACTCATGATGTAATTAGAGGATGGAAAATTAAGAAAAAAAAAAAAGTGGAAAGACAAAAATGAAACCAAAGCAGCACTCAATGGATTCATATAGAAAGGAGAGTATTTATACTGTTCCAGAATACTTAGAGTACATAAATCACTGATGGAAAGAAGAAGCTGGTAAAGAAAAACTGAGGAACTGAGAGGAAGACTCTTATTTCCTATGGCTAAACTGACCCTTAGCTGGTAGGGACACAGTCTTTGCTCACATGTATAACCTACATCATCATCTCACTATAGGTGCAACCACTAACTAGTTCTGAAATGCACCAAAGGCCAGTGCTGGAAAGCATTATTTGGTTCCTTGGAGATGGGGCAGTGAAAGGGACTTACACCCTTATGCTTTCTGCCCCACATAAGCCCCTCACAGGTCAGAAATGTTGCAGCAACTCCAGTAACACCGGGTGTGAATGCTACTGATACTTGCAAAGCAACTTTAAGGGGAGAGGACAGGAAACAGATGAACATCTTTAAATTACCCAGTATAGAATTTTTGCTATTTTGGTAAATCTACTCATTAGTATTTCACATGTCCACCTATCCCCCCTTTCTCCATCCACTGCATCTTTATATAGAGTAGGAGTACTTATGCAAAGTTCCTTATTCAACTGACCCCCTTTCTTGTCTGAAAACAAGTTGCTATTATATCAAAGCAATACTCTTGCAAGACTGTAAGTCTGCCTGGCTGGAGGGAATTATTTTCCCTGGGTTCGTGAGTAGTCTCTTCCATTCGCTATCTGACAGTTCATCTGTGAGGGAGATGTTGCTTTGCCGTTCCCTCTTGCACACCAAGGGTTACCAGCCTCCATCTGAGCAACCCACTCCATTTCCAAATCATGCTCAAAGGCAGAGGCTGGAAACATGCCACCTCCTTGGTGCCATGTTAAAAAATAAAAAAGTCAAAGAAAACATAAGCTACTAAATCAAGAACTCAAATGTTAGGATGTGCAGGATTACTGTTGGCACTATAGCCATTCTTCGATGCCTTGTAATGTGTATCCACTATAAGGCAGTCCTTAATTAAGTGATCATCCATTTCTTTTTTTCCAGGAGGACTTTCACCTATTTCAGTGTACAGAATGCAAGGTGCTGTGTTAACCTGCACTAACATAACAAATGTGTATATTGACAGGCATCTCTATGAGGTCATATCAACCCTGTGGGCTGGGCTACTGCCTTGTGGATGAGAAACAGATTAAACTGGGGGAAGGGACCCAGAAATTCTGGGCTTTCTGACATTATGAAGTTTTCATTATTGTAGTTACTTAGCGTAACCATTAATTAACCCTTTTCACAGTCCAAAATACAACATTCCCATTCATTTCTATTGTAATAAATGCATAGTTTTCTGCAAAATAAATCACTGGGGGATGAAGGTGAAAAGTGAAAAGATATGCTGTTACTAACACCTGTTTTGTTTTAAGTAAAATTATTCATGTCACATAGGAACAGTGTCAGCAGCAGATACAAAATTTTTGTTGGGCGGAATTCAATGACTTTACTCCTGTTTTGTGCCAACAGAATCTTTGGGGAATTCAAGTGCCAAATTGTAACTACCGAGACTTTTTGGAGCATGTGCAAATGTGGTTGGGTTTTTTTTCCTTTTCTTTTTCTTAACAAAACTGTGTAAAAGAGCCCATCTGTGACACACAGGCTATACATCTGCCAAACTCCAAGTTCCAGCTCTGAAGCATGGGGGTATTTGAAATTCTCAAAAGCCCATGCCAAGTGTCTGTCTCGGACTGATTTGTTTGAGGGAAAGTTTGAGAGCAATGATAAGAAGTGGTTTTATTTAACCTGGGCCAATCAATATAATTTTGCCTAATCTCAGTCTTAGAAATTGCTGAGCCATCTTTTTGAAACCTTCTCTAAAAGATAGAATGAAATAAATCAGCCTCAGGCAAACACTCAGCATGGAAAATTTCAGTCTATGTGGTTAAAGCTTGGCAAACTTAGCAGTCATGGTGACTGTGGGCTACCAGCTTTCACTGTAACAATCTAAAGAATCAGAAATGATGGTGACCAGTGCAGACTCTACATCTGAAAAAAATGGTGTGATAGGGCCCACCTGGCGGGTCAAGGTATTTAATCTGTCCTGACATCTATTAACAACCTAAGGATTTTGTCATGTAGCAACAGTATTTGGGGCTTGGCCCTAAATCACTGGACAACTTACTAAGCACAAGGATGAATAGGAAACCTCAGCAAGTACATCTTTTACAAAAGCACGCACCAGCATTATTTCACTGTGGAAAGTGAGATGCCAATTTTGAAGAGAAAAATAAAATACCTACCGGAAGTCCTGAAATGTCAGAGTATTTCTTGGCAGGCTTAAAGGAAGGAGGTGCATCAATATTAAAATCTAGAGAGAAACAAAGGGATAAATCCAGTGTGCATAAACCCAAAATGTAAATAGGTAACAATACTTTTTTAAAATGTTGCCTTTACTTTCTGAAGAAAGCACTTCTTAACTAGAAGAAGAATTACCTCTGAAAACATTTAGCCTGTTAGTGCTATTAAACAACAGCCTGGTTCTGCTCACCTCTCTAATACGAGTTCAGTAAGCAGAACTGCCCTCCCCAGAAGGAAAAATGCGAGAGCTAGTTGAAGTGTGTTGATTTCTTCCAAGTCTTAAAGAATTCCCTTGCAGTCAGTTATTTGGAAAGAATAGCCATTATCATATGCATGCTGTATGTTAATACCACAAAACGTTGCTCAAGATTGCAGCTCTGAAATACTATAATCCAGAAAAGCAAAGTAATCTTTTAAATCAGTTAAATCTTTAAGCATGTACCATTTTAAGCCCAGTCAATGACCTAGAAAATTTCTGAATGTTTAAATTAAATTATCAAAATTGCTGTTCTTTGGTGCCCTTTAGATAGCAACTCTCACTCATAAACATTTTTACGATACAGTTGGTATGTTTAAGTAGTTAAAATGTTTAGAAAAATATCTTGTACCTCACTCATTTCTTTCCTCCTTCCTGATCTCCCTTGCATCTCATTCAGATACTATGATCAATTCAAATGCTCCATCCACATCAAATTTCTAACTCATCATCTCATAATCTAAAAGACACTAATGCCACAAACAGCTGGCTTTAAATATGCAATTTAATTTCTCTTCCCACCTTCTTGAAAAAAATCCTGTAAATTTACTGTTGCAAACAGAACATAATAGAAATAGCAACATCAGCAGATTGTCAGTTACAATAGCCAGGAACACACAGCAGTCTGCATTTTTCTCTAACAGTTGTGTCTGAAACACTTCAAAAAATGGCAAGCTATTTTTGGATAAAGCACCAAGTCTGATGAAAAGTATATGCATATGCTCAATTCTGAAATGCCTCCACATGCTTAGGTAAAATCTGAGGATCACATTCTGCCTCCAGCTATGTTCAATAGTATCCTAGTTTATGAGTAGATTTGAAGTATATCTAGATTAAGACCACTGCTGCAACTCTGCTGCTGTAGCTGTACACCAGCTAGGACTGCTAATCAGGACTGCTAATAGTGTAGTTTCAGCTGAACTAAACAGGGGATGTAGGATTTAAACCTCCCAAGAATCTAGGATAAGGAGCTGGATACAAAGCTCGGGCTGAGGTCTAAGATACTGCAGGTATGTGGCTTAGCAGAATCTATTTGAAAATAGTTCAAATATAGCTAATCAAGCAGCAGCCACCCGTCAGAAGACATGCGGGCTGTATGCAGAAGAGACAGCTCCTCAGCAGTGCAGAGGTGACAAAAACCTGATGGGAATAAGGAGTTTCTGACCTGGTTTCGATAAATACGTTTCCTTTATTAAACCCTCTCCCCAGATGTATTTGAACTTTGTCACAACGCTCCAAATTACTTGCTTCCCCCTACTTTCCACTTAGGGACGGTGAGTGTGATTGGACCCTGTTCAAGCAGCATGCTGCATGCACTGATGAAACAATTTAGGTTTGTTTTAAAGAAAGTTATTTGTGTGGATTTTATTATTTATAAATACATGCAAAGTGTCTAAGCAGCTTACAGCTAGGATCATTTAGTTGCCATGGCAATGCCCTTTCAGAAGCAAGAATTTGTTTTAGGTTCTTCCAAGTTCTGTTCTTCTTGCCAGCTGCTGCTCCACCAATGCCGGAGTGCTAGAATTAAAAACATGGTGGTTAGAGAAAAAATAAATAAAGAATACTATTTCAGAGCATGACACTTTTATTTCATAGTCTTTCTGATATGTCTCATCTTGTCATGAATCATTTGTTATCCTCACTTATTTCATCAGCAGGATAATATACTGTACACTTTAATCTTGGCTGCAAGAAAATCAAAGCTTTTTAGACTGTGTCAAAGCTACCATGTTTAGGATTAACTGAAGGAAATGAAGATCTGCTTTTTACATGGAAATAGAAAATCAATGTTGTTAGTTTTAGCCTGAGATTACAGGATTCTGTTTGTACTTCCCATAGTATTAGAACTTATTACTATGAAGTTGTGTCTAAAATTGTGATTACACAGCTAAATTTTCTCTCTCCTTTTTTATGGCATATTACAGGTGCAGCTATAGCTCTTTTACAAATTATCCGTGACTGTAGAAAACACAACTGATCTTGCAAAATGTAATGAATACTATGAGAAACTTTCCAGAAATTTTATTTTTCTTGCAAAGGATAGAAGACAGAAGAATAGAAAAAAGAGTAATAAATAGAAAGTTGGCTGGCAAGACAATTTTGCATTTTGAAAGGTACACTAATAGAAGGCTTGCCACGGGTACTATAATGGTAGTTTCAGTTATCAAATGTGATTGCTACAGAGTAATTTATTTATGTCCCTCCAGAGACAGAAGCTGCACAACATCCTGTACTGCTTTTAAATGATCAAAGGACACAGATTTACAGCTTTACTTCAGAAAATAAAATGTTGTTACAATTGAGGAATTGTTATTTCTGTTAATAATTACTACCTGCGACATCAGTCTCGTCAAAACTAAGCAAAGTTCTTTCTGCAAACACAATTCTGCTGTGATTGGTTTATAAATTAGCCTGTTAAATTGCTGAGAATGGTAGGAGGAAGGATTCAATGAGAAAGCCTTTTTCTGTAGACAAGATATATTCAGAAAAGATGCTCATGAGATGATGGTATATCAGGTTTTGGCAATGGATACCCAATATAGAAAGTACATGCAAATGTTTGCTCTAACACCTTAGTAACCTAGAGATCATTGTAAAATAGAGGCTGCTGGAATATGAGATGAAAATAGATGTACTACATAACTAATTCAAATTCATTACATGAATTTTCCCTCAAATCCTTGCATGATGACTTTTCTTTTTTTCAGTAATCTGGTTTCTCAAAAGTTTATTATGAACATATGCCTCCTAGGAATGGGTCTGAGTATCACCTCACATACCTACAATCAAAAGGTAATGACTGCCAAGCCCAAACGAGCCGAGCTACCTCTGCACTAGTGAAGTTCAGAGAAAGCTGGAGCTAGGATAGGTGGAGCTATTCATTGCTCTACACAACTGTCAGAAGGTCTTCTTCCCCCTCCCCATTGCCAAGGGATGCAAATTCCATTCAGGAAGTTCAGAAAAAGGTAATTTCTTCCTCATTCTTCACCTTTAAGCCTGTCCTCTGCAGTGAGCTAATCATTCAAACTTGGGCGTATTTATGAGACAGACATTATTTGATTTATTTTACTCCTTTTAAGGCAAATTAGGATGGAAGGATGCAAAAAGTCATCCAAATCGTTACTACCAGTTCATATCGACAAAAAAAGCTAGTTGAAACTCAATACGTTTCTTCTCAAATTAGATACTGTATTGGGGAGGACAATTTCATGTTTTCATTGTAACTGTCTATTCTTTCTGCAGCAGTTGCCAAAGGCCCAGTACATTCATTATTATTTCAAGCGTGCAGACATTAGTATTGCCTCTTTGGAAATGGCGACATCCCTCTAAGAACTGAAGGATCTGCACGAGGCTTCTTGACTATTTAAATCCTATATGGAAGCTACATGGAATGCCTCTGGGTGCAAATAAGCCCCATTTCTCAAGAAGTCTGGTGCTCACTGGAGGATTAGAGTAAGCAAAGTATACAGTCATTTGAATGCCCCTCTCGTGACACAAGTGGTCTGCAAAGCAGACATAGAGCAACTTGCAAGTCAGAGATTAATTTTATACCGCCTGCCAACCCTGTGCTTAGTGAGCTGTGCGATGCCCGTTTACTCGGGTTTTATGCTGTGGGATACCGTGTCTTATTCACACAGAATGAAATCTGGGACAAAATCCTTCTTTCTAAGTACTGGCTTAGGACCAGCCGCCTGAGAAGTTTGCTTGTCTAGAAAGCATTTGTACAGTGTGCCAATGAGTTGGCACTGGCACAGCAAGATAAAAAGATATTAAAAACAAACTCAGCAGTGACAGCATTACTAGCTGGAGTCTTCCTTCACCTTCTGCCCCAGTTTAAACGTCAGAGTGTTTTAGCAGCCTGTATTTCATCAGCTGTCAAGAGTTTACATGACTTCTGAGTGCCAGCAAGCCAGGCTTCTGGGGAACACACAGCATTTACTTCTAAATCTAGCAATTACTGGAAGAACAGTCACCACAGGTCTGTTAGAGTTTCAGGTACCAGGAGAGGAGCAAAATGCCAGTTGCTAATGACTCTCTGACTGATTTTTAGTTCAGTTGTTTTGCAGCCTGCCTTGGCTAGGAACTGGGAGATGGGATTCCTACATTCACAGTGGTATAAATTATTCCTCTCTAGCTGTGGTAGTTTGTGAGATACCACACCATAAAACTTCTGCACTTACCTTGATCTAGCAGGTTTTCTGACTCTGTTCCAGGACTTAATATAATAGTTCTGCCCCTGGACCAGTGCCGTTTTCATGCTATAATATAGTGTGCACTTTGGACCATTGTGTGCCGGGGACTTGAGATGAGTTTCTTAAAAATTGCCGACCTTTTATTTGGCTGTTAAGCTGACTTTCTTAATATTTACATTAGCAATATGGTTAAATAGAATCCTAGTTAAAGTTTTATTTGACGAGTTTAGAATTTCAAATTGTTAAAATAATATACTTACAATGAAGTTTGGATCTTTAAATGGTAATGGCTTGACAGTCGTTTCCACTGATCCTGTGCTGGAGTCTGTGTTCAGAAATTTGTTTTCATTCATGGCCTCTCCACCTGCACTCTGAAGAAAAAATAGAGTCTTATTGTTTGTTGCTCTGAGCAAGTTTAACTGAAGACCGAGCCGTCTCCTGCATTATGTACCTGTTGCCTTTTTAGCCTTTCTATCTCTTTTGAATCTTTAAAGATGTTGCATGCCAGCAGTGGGGAAGCATGAAAGAGAATATTTGTCAAGCAATTTAGAACTGACACAAAAAGGGGAGGGGGGAATAGAGTGACCAAAGGCTACTAAGTAAAAACAGCATCAGTTTTATTTCAGTATTAATGAAAGCCATCTCTATAAAGTGTATGACAGCAGGTGAAACCAGAAAGAGCAGAAATGTACATTGGATTTGTTTCAGAATGTTTGGTATTAGAGCATTATCAAGAATATATAAAATTTATAAAAAGTTCTTGTCAAGGTTCTAAAGAACAATTGATTAATCAGTTTATTCTCTGTATTTGGCTTCAATCATGCCTGAGTGAGGACTGAAGGGAAAAAAGATTTTATTATATATATTAATTTTATATTCGAGCCTCACAAAATCTACATTAGTACTAGTTGCTATTTTCTGTATTCTAGGCTTTTCTTTATGGTTTATTTATCTAGTAGGAAGAGCAGTTGGAGAAGGTGTATGTGACTGGAAAGCTAAAAAAGTTGTGTGGCGGTCTAAACAATTTCTGATAGTTCTGCATGGCTGAGTCCATGTTGGTTTTTTTATTTTGTGAGTGCCCTGTAAGTCTCCACACTACCAGAACTAGCCCACGCTACAAACATAAATGTTCCTCGTGAAATCCTGATCCATACTGAAGCCAATGAGAATTTTGCCATAGGGTTTGGCAGTTCAATCAATAGGATTTCATACCTTGATTCTGTTTTCTTGAAGAACAAAAAGCTTGGCTAAAAGCTAAATCTATATTTACTGAGCGGGTGGTTAGAATGTTTCTTTACCTTTAGACAGATAATACTTAGAACAGAAAAATGTTTTCCTGTGAAAACCTGCACTTCAAAACCTTCTGCGTTGATACAATACTCTTTTAAGTAGGAGCAAAAAAGGATCATTATTGTTAGTGAATTAACGGGAGTACCTCTAGAAACTGAGACTATATAGCAAAGGCCATGATTCAGCCTATTCTTCTCCATGTGATTACAAGGGAAGTGTTTGTATTCTTAACTACATGCATAAGTAATTACAGGATTAGGAACTAGGCAAGTTGAACTCTTCTTTGGGGAAATACATCAGTTATTCAACAGTGCCTGTTTCTAACATAGCAAAGAGAGGTCTTAAATATTCAAAGTATGGTATAAGGAAGCATTCAAGTACAATAGTCACGTTTCTAGTGTCTTGTTAAAATATATGAATAGAGACGATCTATATTCAAAACCACAGTCAGTCTTCCGTAAGCTTATAGTACAGGGGATACTGACAAAATAACATCAGTGGAAGCAGCATTGAAGTCTGTAGCTCAAACTTGATTCTTCCCTTGCTGAGGACAACATTACAAGGCAGTGACTGCCACAGAAACAGAAGAAATGCAGATGGCTGTTTTGAAACATGTGCATTATGTGCCAGTGAGCAGAGAAAATCAGCAATTTCTTCAGCAATCTCTTCAGCAATCCTGAGTAAAGTACCTTTATACAATGAGTTGCTAGGTTTCAAACTATATTCTTACATACACACACTTCCAGCACTTTGCATTTCAGCAGCAAACATTAAAGTCAATCTTGAGAAAGACAAGGCTTGAGATACAAGATTATTTTTGATGAATAAATTGTCTCCACCACATCATAAGCGTAAATTCTGTAAGTAGAGGAATCAGCACTCACACTTACTCTTCGAAGCATTCTCGCCTTTTATTTGGTACCATTTGGTTGGTTTTAAATCCAATCCTACAGTTTTTTATTAATTGCTTTATCACTTTTGCCCCTTCAGTGATTTTCTCCTAAGTATTCTGTTGCTTATGAACCAGGTTTTGAGTCGTATTTCAACAATGTCTCAAAACAGTGTCTAGTATTTTGAGACGGAGCAAGTAAAAATGGTTTATCAGTAAAGGGGAAGAAGCTTCCTTATACATATAGTCCTTAATTTCCGCAGCTGGGTACATTTACACATTACACTCACTGTCTTCAGCAGGTTTTTCTGTGTGGATTCAGTGCTAATCCTGCTGGCACACTGGGAAGGAAAGTAAGGAACTGTTCCTGGCAGGACAATTCCTGAATGTAAATTCTACACGTCATTTCGTTTCCAGACCAAGCCCTAGGGGATTTCAGGTATTAGTGCTGCTAAGAGTTGGGATAACTCACATTACAGGCCAGATGTTAATTTTGTTTGTGCCGGTATCCCTCGCACAGTGGCTGAGGCAGCAGGATCTGGAGCAGCAGCTGCTGCTTTTCTGGTCCATGTGGACACCCAGCCCACCCTCCAGTCCCACTGAGATGTAACACCACCAGGAGCTTCTGGATCTGTCATGGACAATTTGAAACCAGTGGTTGGGTGCAGGCTGGGGTGCAGGACTGTAAAGCACCTTGCATACCATAGTGGTATGCAATTGATACCGGGATTTCAGAGCCCTGAAACTTCCCTGACTGGGAAGCAAACAGGACTGAGTATTATAATCCCAGTTAAATGCTGGGAACTGAGATAAAGACATACCGTACAGGCATGCCAGTTCCCTCCCTCATTGCTTGTGTGAGAACTCTGATTTTTAGCAGTAGCATTAGCACTATGGAAGAAAGATAGTCAGCTAATGTATTTTTCTTTCTGGAAAAACATTAAAGAGTTGAGTAGAAGCACTGCTTCCAGAACAATGTGCTACTGCACAGAGGAGTGAACTCCGGCAAGCACAGACCTTTGAAATGCTCTTTCTGTGCAGCCTGCAGAAGTCTCAGCTGATATCCTCAGCAGTTTTTCAGCCAGAAACTGAAAGTGTCTCAACAATCTACAAATCGGTCCAGCCTATGTTTCAAAATGACAGGATTTAAAGCATAGGAATCATCATTTAATCTTTTGGGTTTGTTTTTTGAAAGTTTTTTTAAAGCAAGGGGGAAGATGCCAAATGAATTTTAACCAGTATAGATCTATCTTTGTACCGCAAAATCCACGTTTCCTGAAAGCGGATAATACAGTGATAATACAAAACATTATTTACAGCATGAAAGAAGATTCCTCAGTGAACAATTAGTGTGCAGTAAGGTAATCTTTCAGTTTTACCATTAGTCGAACAAATCTCTCCCAAATGTTCTTGTTTGCTTGGTCATTTAGTTTGGAAGATAGCTCATTCTTCCCTGTCATGTGCTGGGGCAAACAAACAGGAATGAATTCAAATCCCCTTTGTAGTCCTAGGAAGCGATGGCAGTCTGGTGAGCAGAGGGAGGAAGTGCCTGTCACCAGGGAACACGTACGGCTCAATGTGTGCTGTAACCCCCAGTCACGTGTGGGGCAACTTCCCCTTCCTGACACAGTCACAACCAGTCCCCGGCACATTTTCTCTACCCAGCCAGTCTTTCAGCTAACTCCCTCGCCCCCAGCGTCCTAGCTCAATCCCAAACACTTTGCAGTGGGGCCAGAAAGTGTAACCGTGGGCTGAAACTCTTGACAGCTTCTTCAAAGCTTCTTTTTAACTGATCTTGTAATGTAAACATCCTTTATGGGGAGCTCAATGTACACTTCGAGGAGAGAGACAGGGAACTGCTTTTAATGTGCACTTTATAACTGAATTGTGTCTTCTAAACAGTGGTTTATGTAACTAGGGCTACAGAGAATTTGTGCTACAGTAGTCACTAAGCAGTCTGTATTCCTCCATAGGCTGTTGAAGATAATAACAACAAAGATTTTGGAGTGGCTTTACAGGTACAGGGTACATCTGCACTGGCAAATGAAGGTGTGATTTCAGTAGAGCTGAACATACTTACGCTAGTTTTACCCCAAATAACAATAAAAACACTGCCATAAAGACTGCAGCTAAGCCACCAGTAACTACGTTCATCCTTTCCCATCGACTCCTGCCCTGGCTGTTAACCTCCACAGAAATCCATGCTGCCACCACGTCTCACCACTCTCTCTCCTCCTCCTCTTCAACTAGGCATAGAGCAACCTTGACTGGAATGGCACATTTTAAAAGTTGTAGACAGCGGGTCAAAGTCTTCTTATAGGACCACTTGTGCAATTTTACTCCCTCTATAAAGTTGTGTTTATGTGCTTTAGCTGAATTTTAATTACAACCACAGTGTGACAGGTTGGCAACCTCTCTTCCTCCTGGGATAGAGGGGAGCAATAGTGAGGGGTGCTGCTCCTTTTTTGCATTTCTTTTCACCAGACCATCTATGGAGTATTCAGTGCATCCCCACTGGGTGGGACGCAGTCCTCCCCGTTATGTTCTGGGACTGGGCGACAGTCACTGAGAGAGGAAGCTGGCTGAGGACTTCCCTTGGTCAGGAGACAGCACAAATTCGAGAGAGAGCAAAGACCTGTGGCAAACACTTGGTAGTCCTAAGAGGTTTCTTGTAAGAGCAGCCAAGTCTGGGGAAGAGACCTGAGCTAAGCTTTGCTACCATAACACTGGTTTCTTTTGAATAAAGCCAAACCCCAGGAATGAGCCTAGTTTGGACCCTACTGTATATGCTGTCTGTACTGGGAGAAAACACACACTGGGAGGTTGCCTGTTCACATACTACTTTCAATCTTAGGTTTTGGTAGTTCTATTAGTTTTTTCAATTTATTCTGTTCCAAAATCCCTACCGCAGATGTATTGGTTTTCACATGATTTCCAAAGATTGCTCCATCTGTCTGGTTTTATTTAGGGAGAGGACAAGCAAAACTTGTAGACCGTGGAAGATGAATTCTTTGTTTTGGCTATTTCTAGGTAGAATCAGCATTGTGGGGTTTGGGATGGGTGTCTGTGATGGGACTAAATACCAGGTGAATTANACTGCATAACAGAATAACATCTTAAAATATCATTTCTTATCTATTTAATTTTGGATTATATTCTATAATTTTTTTCATTATTTTAGACTAATAGGATTTTACAAAATACAAGGATCATAAAAAAACACGAAACATAAAAGTAAAAATGTAAATTTGTGCATTTCTGGCACCCTATCAGTGCATCCCGGGCATGTCATGGCTTAGAAAAAAAATGTATTTGCACATCAACAAAGGTACAGTATGATCTTCAGTGGCCATTTTTTCCAGATTTTACACCTTTACATGGTAAAATATAATTTAAAAATAGAAGCTAAACTGAACAGTGTGTTGGTAAAAAAACCTTAAATGAATAAATAAATTCGGTAAGAACTGGAAAGGGAATTTCTAGTTTAAGGGAGGAAAAACCGATACTGTAAACACTGTTTTTCTCTGTTTTCTTTTCTGCAAATCATTCATTAGTTAGTGAATTTTAACACTCTATTGAGTAAAGCAATCATAGATGAATCTGTAGATTTTTGGTTTGGTTTTGCTCCTGCGTTCAGTATTCCTGTCACTCTGGCTTTGCCATAAAGTGATTACTAGGAGGTTGTAGGCCACTACTGAAAAGTAGTAAGAGTAATAAATATAAAATAAAAATTAATAAAAAGTAATAAGAGGGATCTGTTTCTAAACCAGGCCCTCACACTTTGCCCTGAACACCCAATTTGGCTGCAGAGGAACCCACTTGTCTCCAACCTTTGTATGTGAAGCTCAATAAATAGTTTATATTACTTTTACTTAGTTTGGGCAGCTGATTTTCATAATCACAGTAATACCACAATGACATTCTTAATTTCATTGACATAGGAGTTTTAACTCAGCCTCAATGATGGTATATGTCTAATTATTCCTATAGTAGGTTACTTCTAAAGCAGCAATATCCAACTTAGCTGTGTTTAAGTTCTGTGACAGCCTGATGAACTTGTGGCATGCAGCCAGGGAAGAAAATGGTAATTTATAAAATAGATGGGTAATACCCGTATTTTTACTAGCAGCCAATTACAGTGAGTGAGAATGCCATGTGGAAACAGAGCACAAATGTCACTAGATGACAGCAGCGATGATACAAGCAGACTTTTCAGGATTGGGAGTAGACTTTGAATGTCAGCTATTTAACAGAGTTCCAGCTAATACTGCTCACACTGGAACATACATAAAGCTGTTTGATTAATATATTAGCTCTCACTGTATAACAAGCCTGGTACAGGCTCTTGCACATTCTGAATATTTAATTCATTTAACTTTGCATGATGACATGACAGGAGCCATTAAAACTTGAACACATACACTCTGGCAGACAAAAATATAGCTCTTCACATTGCTGGGAACAATTCACAGAGAAAGGTGTCAGAATTAAACATGCTTAAGCTCAAGTTTAAACGATAGCTAAAAAATTTCTCAGCACCAACTTTATTAGCACAGTGTATTTCTGAAAGCAAACTCACTGAAGACTCAATAAAAATGTAAGACTGAAGAAACAGCACTCTCTTGAACAAAATTAACTCTTTCCATGTCTGTGACAGAAAGGTTTGCTGGAAAGACATATTCAGTAACAAGTATAAACACGTTTTAACCATCTGGTTGCGTTTTACTGGTTCTTGGATTTAGCAGGAAAAACTTTTTCCCTCTTCCTTTCCACTCACTAAAATGAAGCCCAATACAATTTCCCCATCCTTTTCTCTTTCAGTACTCTACTGCAGTGTAGAATTTTAGGAACATTCTTCCTTTACAGAGGGTCCTACCTTATTTTGGGGTAGGACAAAAAAGATTTCTGCTTGAAAATGTACAAATGCTAGGAAGGAAAAAATCCTAATCTTGCATATTCACAGCAAGTTTTGTTCCACAGGGTACTAAAAAACTCTACTAAACAAAAAAACTGAGTAATAGCCAGCTGAAACCAGGTATTAAGCACAACGCAGATCATTGTCCTCGATTTCAAGCAGCTAGTAGGGTGGGCAAGAGAGTCAAGCATACAGCGTAAATTGGGAGTAAATCCATTTAAGTCAATGGGTTTCATCATTGCCAACTCATCTTAAAAGACAATGTTCCTGGAACAGGTTTCTGCTTCCATTAACATCAAAAGTAAATCTCCCAAATGTCCAACAACAAAAATTTTTTTGTTTAAATTATGACATTGTCCTCAGATGCTGCTGCTGCTTTCCTTTGTAAAGAAAACTGAGAGTGGGTTGTTAAAAAAACATAACAACACAAAGCTTTAAATTAGATTGCTGAATTGTTATAATAATAGTTTATAATTCCAATTACACGTCGCTAAAAGTACTTCAGCTGCTTCAAAGCTTTTCCCAGAGGACTTCTGAGTCACATGTAAAACCACTCTTCCATGCAAGACTTACAAAATCTGCCCGTCCTAAAGCAGAAGTTCTTTCCCTCTAACTTGCTAAGTATTTCTGGTGAGCATCAAGAGTTAATCAGCTACGTAAACTAACTCCAAACACATGACTAAAATTTAGAAATAATCTCCCCTGTTGGTTAGATAAGAGGGATGGGGGAGGTGTTTGAAGCAGGACATGGAAAACATTTCAATTGCAATCTAAATAGATAAGGATAATACATAAAGACATGTAGGCTGTCCAGAAAGCAATCTGTACATTATGCTTCCGAACTTTCACACTGCTGTTTTGAGGTGAGTTAAAACATCTTCTATTCAAACTGCCTCAGAAAGGCTGAATAAAATTTTACTCATGCACTAAAAGATTGGACTGTCACAAAGTGACGGATGGCTTTTCTACGTTCTCTGTAGGGCATTTCAATACCATAGACTCCAAGTACTCTTGATTAAAAGGCGACATTCTCATTTAGGGTCCCGTCACTGCCTGAGCTTCAAACCATTATCATTCACCTGCACTGGCGCTTCCAGTGACAAAATACTTACCAAAATGTATAAAATACTAATTACTTTAGTCACTTTGATAGAGGTATAAAACACCCTAAAGCAAAGCTCTATTATACTGTGTGAGGGTTTGAATTCAAAATTAAAAATGCAGCCAAAGGGAGAATAAGATTTTAATTACATTCCCACCTCTCGAGCATTTCTTGAAAACCTAGAGGAAAAAGACCTAGCAATTTCATGACATAACTTCTCTCTTACTACTGGTACTGCTCACTTAAAAAAAAAAAATCCAGAACAACTCAAATTTACTTTGTTCTTTTCAAAATTATTGACCTTTCAAACACAGAAAGAGACTAAGAAGCTTCAATAAAAAGCTCTGATTTCTTCTCAAGAGATTTCAGATGCCAAACATGTTTTTCAATTTAAAAACTTTCAAGCACTACGATACACAAAGTTTTATAACTTACAGATATTTCAAGGAAAAAAAAATGACTGTTTTCTGTGGGGAAAAGCATCAAATAAAATGTAATTGGGATGCAACTGTGAATAGCTTCATACTATCCCAGAAAAGCTTGGTTTAATTTGCATTTGCCACAAAGCTCCCTTTGGCTTAAATAATTGCAAAGGATCTCTCACTTTCAGATTTCATTTG
The DNA here is from genome assembly GCA_013400035.1 of Rynchops niger. Classification (NCBI taxonomy): domain Eukaryota; kingdom Metazoa; phylum Chordata; class Aves; order Charadriiformes; family Laridae; genus Rynchops; species Rynchops niger. The sequence continues at coordinate 643,271 of VXBH01003458.1, read as the reverse complement.
GTGGATTGAGACTATTCCTTGTTTATAATGTTTGACAGTTTTCTTTATTAAGAAAATTGTAACTTGGACAAATTCATGAGCTAAATGGCATGCTGAAGAAGCTCTGGAGCTAAAAAATTCAGTATATATGGAATGAAAAAGCACACGTTAGTTCCTACTTTCACCACGGGTAAAACTGAGCCCAGCTAACAGAATATTTTGATTCCCCAAGAGAAAAAAAATCTTCTAAATTGATGGGCCTTAAGGCTGAAAATGGATGGAAGCAGACTAGCAAAAAAGGCTAGAGTAAATCACAATTGAATTTGTATAAAAACTGCCAGTACATTCCCTTCTCTATCAGAAAAATTCAGTTCAGTCAAGGACTTTGGCTAAACTGCTTCTTAAAGTTGAAAAATACATCATTTGATATAGAACAGTTAAGGTCAAAATATTTCAGGATAAAAGATTGGAGGATTACAATATGCTCATGCGCTCTTAACATTGTAATGCTGCTCGGGGAGCATATCAAAATACCTCTGTTGAATAACAGGCTTCAGCTAAGGCAGGAGAAGGATCCAAGTACCTTGATCCATGCGTGACTGAACCAGGGACAAGGAAAGCAAAAAGATATCAGCTCCTATGGCTGACATGAAAGGAATTCCATTCTGAAAAAAACACTCAGTTTCCTGATTCTAGTTTATTCGGTTAAACTTCATCCATTTTGATGGGAAACAATGTTTGAGTAACAAACAAAACCAAAATAACATTTCTTCAAGGAAAGGCAATTCATTAGTTTTGAGTAAAGACTGGATGTATCTGTCTTCCAGAGCTCCTATTCTATTTTTCTTCAGAAAAATAGACCTGAATTAGAGTAGTCAAATTTTACATTCAGATGTTATGCACTAACTGGGAAACCGATACAGAAAACAAAACTTTATTTTTGCATTTTCCCTATTTTTTGCACATTTTAGCACTTTCTTCTGTCTGTCTGAATTGTCAGTTAAGTAGATAAAAATTCTATTTCTATTACGTTTCTGCTAACTACACCTACTGCTGCCATGATGCATTAGTAAATATCAGCAGTCATACTGCAAAGGCTTAGTTCCTCAGGTTTTTCCACTTGTGAACAGGTATTAAGACTCTCATACCCAAACACAATGTCAGAAAGACAGACACAGACGTTAAGTATAGTGATGTATGGAACATCCACTTCTAAAGCAATTGAGAATAACAATATTCTTTGCATGAATCTTCACAAAGTTACCAAAGGCAAAATGTATCAGAGAGCAGTAATTCTACCAGGTGCTTCAAAGGTCTTTAAAAGAGGACAAGAGAAGAAACTATTTCTTAGGTTTTAAAAATCTTCAGACTACAAATGTAATCTTTATTGTCTGCCTCATATTATGGGACCAAAAAAATATGGCCGAACATGCCCTGAATACTACATCCACTTTCCTTCATCCAGCAAACTCGACACTAACCATTCCTGCTTTGAATAGCACACTAGGTCTCCCGTACTCAGCAGATTTTAAGTGCATTATCTTATGGATACCTACATTTAACTGGATAATGAAAAAAAATCCGATGACTGAACCAAAATAAACATACAGCAAATTCTAAATTAGATGAAAATAAGGTGATACAAGTATCTACTGTAGACTACTTTGAGGCTGCTCAGGACGAAAAAAGGAGGAGATAGTTGTATAGTGATGTTAATTTCAAGGCAAATTTATGAAGTATTTCTGCAGAAACATTTGTACAAATAGGTGCCAGTTTACTCAACTGTAAAAGTTCTGTGGCCATACACTTCACCCTGATACTACATATTGAAGTTGAGGAACTGCAGCACATCTGAAAAGCGCCAGACAGTTCAGCATTTTGCATATAAACTTGTATCCCAACTGCCTTTTTTGCTGGACTTGAAACAGAAGAGAACTTGACTTTTCCACTACATTAGAATTAGTGAAGTTTTGGTATCACATACACGATCGTAGGTGAGAGGGAAACATAGCATTTAATATTTTGTAATGGGTTTAACAGGATATTTTAAGAAGATTCCCACAATGAATTATTTAGCAAATAACAAAATACCTTTTGGACAGATGGAAAGGAGGAGGATAAAAAGGGCAATTCTGGCACTGCAATAAAAGGCAATTCTGGCTGCAACATATCAGTTTAATAAAAGTTAAGGAAAAAAATGGAATTTCTGACTTGAGAAAATTTAAGGTCATTAATGTGAGGCTCAAACTAGCATTGCTAGTTCTAGGCGATGTAAACAAAGATAATCAACTTAACGAATACGGACTTTCCAGCTAACTGCTTTGGTTTGAGGAGTCTGAACACGCTGTGCACATGTCAAGGAAGAATGGCCTTTTCCTATTCCAGTTTGTTGATTTTAAGAGTTAATTTCACTGTAAGAACATTGTGCTGTTCCTCCCAGCAAAAAGCAGTTCTACTAAAACATAACCATTGATACAGTGTTGGGAGAATTAATACTGGCTAAATGTAGTCATTGAGTTTTGGGCTTCATTAATACACTATGGGAAAAAGTACCCAACAGAGGTACCCAACGACGGAAGGAGTGTACGACTGCTTGTCTAGGGAGACGACACACTCATCCTGATCCCAGCAATCAGCCAACTGAAATGAGACACAGTAACACCAAATCATTGTGGCTGGAAGGGATCTGGAGAGGTCACTAGCCCTCCTCCTGCTCAAAGCGGGGTCAAAACTGACCTTGGACCAGGCTACTTAAGGGGTTTGTCCCAGCAGGTCTTGAACACCCCCACAGACAGAGATTCTACAGCTCTCTGGGCAACTCTCCATCTCCCTAGTTAGAAATCAATATCCTCTAAAATAGAAAATACTGGTTTTATTAACAAAAAGTTGTTTTGGTCATGAGCAGTCATATAACTCACATTAATTGCTGCCCTAATTTCTGCATGTTCCATTTCAGCATCATTTTGCTGTAGCCCTGATGGTTTCAGGGCATAAATGTAAAAAAGTTTCTAGGCAAAGGGGTCATCTTTTATTAAATATGCCTGTTTATCTGGAAAATTAAGGCAAGTTTCTGGATGGACTGCACACCAATACATCACTGACTCAACAGAAAGACTGTTTCTATGTCACATGACTTTCACACAGTTTCCTACAGGGTTTTAACCCCTTCCTTCTTTCTCCCAGTTGATGAGAACTTTCATAGTACTCTCTCCCTTCCCTGATTAACATGCTCTGTACTCCTGGGATGCCACTAACCTTTTCTTCAGAGATGGTCTACTTGATAGATACCTAACCAAACTCTAAGCAGTTGTTCTGTATTAAGCTTGGCAAATTACTGTTTCATGTTCAGATTTGAAAAAAGACTTGTATGCTTGAAGGCTTATTTGGTTTTTCCAGATGCACCACGTAAGTGACACTATCCATACCTGTACACCTTGTCTAATTTATGCAGAAACTATCTCAGCCTTTTCTGCCCTTCACATTCTTTCACTAACTCAGAAAAGCATAAATCTGAGGAAGCAGTAAATAAGGCTGTTGTGATAAGCACATTGCATCCTTATGAACACAGGGGTAAGTAGTGCTACAAGCATGCCAACACTATAAGGGCAGAAAAGTAAAAAAAACCTGACCTGCTTAAAACTGTGTAGAAGGTTTCACCTCTAGGCCTGTGGATGTTTGCAAAATGAGGTATCTTTTTAAATTATGTCAGATTTTATGTAATTCACATGTTAGGCAGGTTGTGCACGGAAGCACATGGAAGTGTAATATTTTGTCTGTTTAATGAAAAATTAAAATTAAGGACATACGATATGCAAGTATTTTTTCTCTGTTTAATTAATGATAAAAGGACAGATATGCTACTAGAAGTCTCTCTTCACGTGGTAAATCCTAGAAATGGACTGCAATGCTTTACAGAATTTCTCTTATTTCCCCAAAATGCTCCTTACCCACAGCAGGGTCTTGTAATCAGCAAGAAGAATTTTTTTTTCCTTGAGTCAGTCAGCACTTACATCCTGGGACAGGATGATTACAAACCATGTAACTACAGATATTCACCCCTCCCAGACTGATGGACTCTACAGTTTAATTACATATTACTCAGAAAATAGTTTCCTTCTATCCATTTCAAATTCGTTTCTGGAATTAACAGTGATGCATTTTTATTACAACATAAATGCATGTTATTAGATGGCATGACTATATAGCTTTTTGGCTAGAGTTTTAGAAGGAAAAGATTTCTGATCCCCTTTGCACAACTGTGTATTTTGCATTAAAATTATCACTAGAAAAAAGATGTAACAAAAATAAATACCTAAAATACATAAGCAGACGATTCTGACAACTGTGTTCAATAACAGACTATGGAGTCATTCTCTTTGGAACAGGCAGAGCCTCCATCCTCGGCTGTAAAGGAGAAAACATTTCCATGCTCCCCTCCCACCACATCAGACTGGATTCCAGCCTGGTGGTTAGGGTGTGCATCGGGAAAAAGAGGGTTTGAATCCCCTCTGGCAGCAGCAGGAACAGGTCTAATTTCAAGTGGAGGACACAGCATGCACTTGTAAGGACACATGATATAAAAAGCAAGTTATCAGTGCTGTGTGACTTCTGTTCTACTTTTGAAAGAAAAGATTTAATATCCGCTTTCAAAAAGATGTTCGTGGTTCTGAATCCCAAGTGGAAAGAGTTGCCTATATCTTCAAGGAGAAGTAGAATTAGGACTAGTCCATAGTTTTTCCTGATAGCTTATTTTGGTGGCATCTCACAGAGCTTTCTGGAGTTTGTAGAAGCAGTTCTAAGGTACTTCAGCAGTATGACAGCTGAAGCTGTTATTCTCCAGGTCTTGCCACAGGCAGGGACACTGGATCTACTGATGAATCAGATCTTGAACTGCTCCAGTGTTCGTTTAATTTGTTAGGGTAAACTAATGTAACCTGCAGTTAAGAGTATCTAAGCTCATGAAACAGCTCCCTCATAGTGGAAAAGTGGCTTTCCTTGTATGTGGTCCTGTTTCTTCCTTGTGCTACCTCCATCACCTGTTAGACTTTGACCCTGTGAATCAGCCCAGTTCACCAGTGCAACAGGAGACATCGCAGCTTCCTGGGAGAGGGGCAAGGTTTGGTAAGTTAGTCTTCTGACTGATGACCTCTATCAGTGGCTAAGCAGGTCTGGTGAGTACCAAAGCTGGCATGATGCAGGCGGCAGGAGCATGCAGCTGAGACTTACGGAGGTGGGTGACAGTGAAGAAAATAGGAGGAGACTGGGAGTCTTTCCTTTTTGAGCATGAGAAGCTAATAGATTGCCTAATTGTGCCTCTTAGAAGTTACAGGTGTGCTTTGCAGTGAGACAAGACATGTTGTTCATGGATATGAATTCTGCTATGAGGGCCAGGTATATTTCACAACACGGAGTGTCACAACTTTTATGGCTTTCTGTAGGTCTAAATAAATAGCCAATGTCTCCATTCTGTTTTCTTGGAATGCTTAAAAATTGTGTTCAAAACCCTCACAGGCTACCAAGTTAATATATCTATTAGCCTTTCTAATCCAAAACGAATACATTTATATAACTACTTATGGCTTGCTAAAGCAAGAACTGAAGTTATTACACAAGCATTACAAAACTTTACGAAAATGTGAAAAACAGTCTGACACCTCTTCAAATCTGCAGTATCTAGATAGTTAAGTTATTCTAAGCTTTCTTTTGTTAATATGAACCTTTTAATGTGCTAAATGGATTCTGAGATCGCTTTTTCAGAGCACTACCTCTCAGACAAAATGTCACACTAAAGTACATGCATGCAGTGTTTTAGACTGCTCTTTCAAAAGTAACCCTATTTTATCTCCTTATAATAGAAGCAGTGCACCATCTTTATTACCTCTCCTAAGTTTCTTGCATGTATCTTATGAATCCTGAAATTAAGTGTGATCCCAGTAAGACTCTCCATTTTCTGTTAGCCAATGCAAAAATGAAAATTCTTTACTAGGATAAGGACAGAAGTATAAAAAACCATGACACCAGCACACTGACACCCATAGTAAAAGTCAATACGCATATGCTTTTGCCTTTCTACAACATAACACATCTGTGTTTACTCTAAATCTAAAATCTAATCACATTTGGTTGGGGGGTTGGTAATTCTCTGAGACTGGCATAGACTGTTTTTGAAATTCACATACTTTTATGATTGCTGATCATCTAAAGCCTTCAATATGTGATAAATGTCAAGCAAAGTCAATTCTTAGCTCTCAGTTTTGACAGTTTCCCTTTTAATCTAGATTGCTCTATAAAAGCAATTTCCTTTTTTAAAATAAAGCTAAACTTTAAACACACATAACTTTTGCCAGATTTCCCCACAAAATCTATTAATTGTCTTTTAATTAAAATTTCTCCCCATCAGGGACTGGAGGGATTCTGGTTCTTTAACAGATTTGACTTCAAATGTGCAAGTGACAAAAACTGGTACCTCAGGATTATCCTGGCTCTCATTAGTGGATTGCCTGAAAATAAGCTGTTTTTTTGGGAAGAGTACAAAAACCCCATAGAAGAAGAAATGCTTAATACTTCAGCTGTTCACTGTCTGCTTTGTTGCAGAAAGTATCTTTGTGGTCACATGTTTGAAAGGATTAGATGTAAACGGTGACCCTCTGAGTGCTTCCTACAGAGAACTCCAAATTTGGGGGATTTTCAGTGCTCCGTGGTCTGGTGACATGCAGTGTGATGCCAGAGTATGTTACCTATCTGTGGGATAGCTATCCCAATTTAAACACTACCTGCTAAAAATCTTTTTAAGACATGGCAATTTGTTTTGAAATGGCTGTTCGTTTTCTAAGAGCCAAGACTCTTGGGTAGGGGTTGTGAGTAAGTGTGCAAGTGGCTGAACTTGAAGAGCTCACCTCAGCAGTTCTTATCAGTAACTAGCAATCTAGTATCTATACTTTATCTAATAAAAGTGTTGTTTAAATAAATTTAACTAGGTTTGAGTTACCATCCCCAGGGACCACGTTACAGCTTTTAAAGATACTGTTCCAGACAAGCAGTATTTTCAGACTGGCAGTTTTCAGATTTTCAGATTAAGGGCTGANAAAAAAAAAAAGTGTATTCTAGAGCATGACATGATAGCTTTGTAATAAACTGGCAAATACATACATACTTCTATCTTCCTACTGTCATGCTGTATCAGGGTCCTGCTTTTTCAGGTCTTTTTCAGGGCAGGAGGACTGGTAGAAATGCAACTTGTTTATTACATTTCCAACTACAAAATAAAATCATACTTTTCTGTTTAGAAAGTCTTATACAGCATAGTGTTACAATAATTAGCGTAAGTTTTGTGTTATAGTGATTGGAGTAAGTCTGAAAACAAGGTCTGAATTTATAAGTAAGTAATTTTTAATTTCAGCTTAGAAAGTTTCTATACTGTGATATACTAGAGGACGTACTTGTCCCAGAACACAGTGAGCGCAGCAGTTCAGCTCAGTGGTTGTAGTGGTACTCACCGATTCCATAGTTAAACTCATTCTCCCTAACCTCATTTTTCAGGAAATTACAGCCAGATCAAATAGAGTCTTTAAAACAAAGTTATTTTAAAATTGATTTGATGTTTTCGTACTTACAGTCGTAGGCTTGGTAAAATAGCAGAACAGGAGAACTGATTAAATTCACTGATGGTTTAGAGTCCAATTCCATGCCTTTAATGTACTAGGGTAAGCTCTCTGTCTTTAGTGGACAGATTCTGAATACATAACAGTAGCCACGTTAATATGTACATATTTACATCTTCTTGTTGAACATACAGCTGTCTATCAGAACAGTTAATCTGATGATTTTCAGTTTATGATATAAAACATCATCGTTCAGTTACATTTAAATTAAAAACGGAGTTCTAAGCATATCAGAGTCGCTCCTTTTATTTTCACTCTGTGCATGAGAGGAGCTTATTTAGGGGGATGATAACTTTAAACCATTTTCACTTTTGTATTTTCTAATATTATTGTATAGCTTCTGTTTTTAAGCATAGAACAAGAACACAAAAATTGTTAAGTATACATATGACAGCTAGTTACATAAAACGAAGGTTGCCAGTAGCACTGCTGCAATATTCACAATTAGAGATAAAATCAATATATTTAATAATTTAACTCTTAAATACCATTGCAGAAGAGGAAGTTCAGGCTTTATTTTCTAAATGGTACCAAGACTTGCTGCTGCTACAATGATAAAGAGAAAGGAGGCAAAAAGCATTTGCTGTGTATCTCTGTAGTTTACAAGAGAGTTTACATCGATTCAAAATGTAAGACAAACTATGATGCAATTCTCAAAGTCAGTCATTTACTATACTTCATCATGCATGTCTGAAGTTGCTTCACAAATAATGTAAGCAAATATGCTTTTAACATAATATTTAGCATATTCTCATTCTTTAATTGTCCTCTGACAAAATCAGACACTTCTTTTTCTCCAAATCATTCTCTTATTGTCTTTTAAGCTTGCTAGCTGTCATAGGCAAGCATTTTGTTTCATCAATTACATCTTTATGTTGAATACATTCTTTTAAAAGCTTCCTGGTGCTGTATAATCTATAAAAATAATGGTGCGTACATTAAGGGAGAGGAAGTGGTGGCATTTTAAGATCAGTGTGAAAGATTCTCTCCCAGGTTAAGTGATAGTAATTAAAAAGACAGGAGACCTGGAGACAAGTCTGCTCAAGAGCCACCGATGGATCTGAACCAGCACCGCAACTATTGGGAATCACTGGGCAAGGACATCTAACTGAATAATGCTGTGCAAACCACTAAACGGCATTGGTTTTGACACATGAATGTTACCATTTAATATACATAATAATCCTCAACATGAAAAATCTGCTGCTGCAGCAAAGACTGACGTGTTTTTCAGTGTCACAACTGCATGGGAGGAATAATTGTGTAAGGCTCATAAAAGTGATGTAATCAATTTGCAATCATGCTTTCCTGTAAACTCACTTTTAATTTCACATTTTGTAAATACAGGCATTATATCCCAAAAGCACGCGTCTCCTTCTGTAGACATGACTGACAAGCCCTATGTGCAATGTACTTCCAAACCAAACATGACTCAATACCTTTGGGTCATAATTCATACAAATGATTATGTTTTTTGGTAATGTTCCTAAAGCGTATCTTAGAGAAAGTAGCAATTCATATGTTGGAGAAACATAATCAAAACTGGGTTTATAAAAATCTGTATGCTGTGTGGTAATTGTGCCTTCTTGTAGGATACACACAGTTACTCAAACTAGTTGATCACATTGCTATACTTAAACAAATTTGTTATATATAAAATAAACACATTTTTGAAATCTAAGGTTTTACCAGACCAGCCTGTCTTTCAGCGTGAGCACTGTGATAGCTACTTGTGACATAAAGCACGTGAAAGAAAAACAAACGATGTGATTTGTGGAACTTACAAAATCCCCTTTTTGTTTAATTTCACAGTGATGGAATCACAGATGTGGATAAGTTCACGGCTGGCACAATGTGAAGTGTATTTTCATGTTGGCCAGGCACAAGGCTCTCAGCAGAAATTACCAGTAACATAATGGGGAGTCCCCAGATCCTAAGCTGACTCCTCCAAGTAGTTACAAACCTCTTGGCAGGGATCCTCTTACCTCAAGTTTGCTAATTAACCAAGGGAATAATTCACTATTTGTCTTTCTGTTTCACAGTGTCAGTTTATTTAAAATAGAAACCATTTTGTGCTGAGCTATGGCACGAAGTATGTGTCTTCCCTGTCTTCCGAAAGGCTGAAAATAGGCAGTAAAAGTCTGCTAAAAAGGGGTTAATTAGGAAAGTAAACAGTCAGAGCAGTAACAAGTGCTACCTCCAAACCTGTGCTGGAAGTGGTGTATACTAAAGGTATTAACCTATCAGACTGCCAGATGCATGTTACTTGTTTGGAGTTAAAAATTAAACAAAAATCCCACAATGACTGGATACTCAGCATATAATATATTCAGAAAAACATATTTAAAATTCATGGATGATCTAGTCCCTGATTGGCTGAGCCAATTCAAGATCGGATAAATTATAAAATAGAGCATTAACGGCTTGTTGACTGGCTATATTCTGAATAGGTCAGCAGACTAGAATTATCGAGCATTTCATTGTGTCACAGGTTTCCTAAACCAGAAAAAGTAGATTACTCAACAATTAACTAAGGACTTTATAAGGACTTCCGGAGATCAAGATTGAATAAGGTACTGCAGAAGAAAGTGCCCAACGATCAATGTTTCTCCCTCAAAAAATGCAAAGCCCCCATTTAATTTCTGTTTGAACTGGCTCACTCCAGAGCTAGTCAGCAACAATGAATGTGATTGCTAGAAGATCAACGAGCTGTTTCTTGTCTGATTCCTGAGGTTACACATTTCCTGAGACTCATTTTTTTCTTTTCCTTATGGGATTGATCTGCACTGCTGAAGTCAGTGAATGTGTACACTGACTTTGACATAATGTTGAGAAATTAGTCCCTCCTCCACTGAAATCACTTGTGAGAAGAATTGCAAAAACTGTTTATCACACAGTATCAAAACCCAGTTCGAGTAAGAGATCATGGATTGTCTCATAATACTGGAAACTGTCTGCAGGCTTAAGTTTGGTGTGAGCTTCAGAAAACAGTTTTAAAGGCTGAAGGGTTTGGGGAAGTTTTTTTTAAATAGAAAAGATTTTATATGCATTTAAATATATATAAGTATATAATGTTTCATATCTGCATCCACATATACACACACGTGCACATATGCACAGAGCCATCCTCTCCACGCTCGAAAATCCAGACTGCTATCTCTAGCAGACCTTGAAAGAGTTGTCAAACACGATTGTGCTAGGCAGTAATTTTTCACATTTGCAGTGCAGTTTAGTTTAGTACATTAAGCACTATGGTTCGTACTCCCTCTCCTAGAGATAAGCTCACCAGAAAAGGAAAAGGAACTATGTAACTGCCACAGATTGAAAACAAGTGTTACAAGAGCATCATTCAGAATGAGGAAGGGTTTGGGTCTGTGCTCTGCCGTGTGCATAATGGCTTTTAATTGTCTGGGGAGATCTGCTGCAAAATGCAGAAGCGTTCCCCTCACCTGATGGCTGATGTGAAAATAAGCAAACTAACTGGCAGTAATGAATACGTTGTAGCTATGCTACTGTTATAGTTCATGAAATATTACTAAGAATAATTCTGAGAAAAAAAAAACAAACAAGCATTTTTTCCAACCCTTTTTTTGACCACTTCAGCTACCAAAATCTAAAAGAAGTAATCCAAGACATATTGCATCTAAAGGCTATACATATGTCATATACACACTGACTCTGAATCTCTTCTGGGACTTAGTTTTGGAGCATAAGTTGCTACATCATGATCAAGGGGCAGATGTCACCAGCTGGGGATGGGTCTGTGGAGATGCACAGTGCTGTCACACGATGCAGAAATAGAGGCTGCACTACCCACTGCAACTGGGGGTAGGAAGTTAGGACAAACTCACATCAATAGGCCTTTTCCCTCCCCTGACCCTGTTCCCCACAACTCAGTCTCTGAGGTTACATCGTCATTTCACATTTAATTCCTAGTCCCACTTAGCTCAACCGAAAGAAGGCCAAAATGCAAAACTGTATTTGAGCTGAACACAACAGAACCCACAGCTGTTAAATTGTGCTTGTTTAAGCACTAATCCCTTACTCGGTGACAGATCAACCTCAAATGAAAATCATCATTAGCCAGGTTTGTGCATGTAGGTGTACATACCGAGCTCAGGTATGGCATAATGTCAGGTACAAAGCAAGCTACTGAGGGCAAGCTTGGAAAAAAAAATGAACTGCAAGACGGTTTGATCAGAAAGTGTCAGCACGTACAAGCCTGAAAGTTTAGTGATTTTAAACACAGCTTTAACTGAATCTCGGTTAAGTGTTGCTTCTTAGTTACACACCCGATTGGAGACAGCATGAGAACTATACCACCGCTGCAGCTGTATACACGGAGGGGACACAACCTCCACGCTACAGGGGGATTGAAAGAAGAGGCCTGAAACTCGGCGCTCAAATGCCTGGAACGAAACCGCCCGCCTGAGGGCCACCGGAGCCCCCCGGCTCAGCAGCAGCCACCCGGCGCCCAGCCCTTCCCTGGAGCTCGGCACCTTCCAGCCCGGCCGGGGGCGGGACTGACGAGGAGGAGATGGTGGGTAGAGGCGGTGGGAAGCCAGGCGGGAGGCAGCGACGGTCCCGGGGCCACTGGGAGGACGGAGAAGGCCGGCAGGGACGGGACGCGACGCCCGGGGGCAGGCAACGGACGCCCCGCCCCGCTCGCGGCCACGCCCCAGGCAC
>VXBH01003458.1:605521-630929 GCA_013400035.1 Rynchops niger | reverse complement strand
CCCCCCCCCAACCCCCCCCCCCCCCCCCCCGCGCGCGCCCCGCGAGCATGCGCGCAGGGGGAAGGCAAGGCAAGCCGGCGCATGCGCGCTACCCGCCCCGCTCCCCTTACCTGCGAGCCGCCGGGCGCCGTCGCTTTCTTTTTCTTGGCGGGGCCGCCGCCGCCGGTGCCTGGGCTGGCCGGGCGCTTCTTGCTACGGGATGGGGCGCCGGCGGGGGAAGAGGCGACCGCGGGGGTCAAACTCGCCATTTTTCTTCCCCCCCTCCCCCGCCGCGCCCGGCCCGAACGCGTCGGGAGAAAAAGCGGTTCCCCCACCCCCGCCTCACCCCGCGCGCGCCCCCCAGCCCACAGCGGGCGCGAGGCAGCCCCCGCGCAGGCGCGGTGGCGGGCTGCGGGCGGGCATGCGCAGTGGCGGCCGCGCGGCTCTCCCCTCCCCCCCGCTGGCCGGGCTCTGTGAGGGCGGCCGTGAGCGGATGGGGGGTAGGCCGGGGGTCAGTCACGGCGGTTTGGTCTCCGCTCGCGAAGGTTTCCGCCACGGGCCTGCGAGGCCGGTGCTTTAGCAGCTGGGGAGAAGCTGGTAGGAAGCAGCCCGCCTCCTCATTGCTTCCTTCCTCCCCGCCCCTCCTCCTCCTGGGTCTGCGGTAGCCCGGGCCCCTTTTCGGAGGCCTGGCTGTGGCGGCGGAGCTCAGCGGCGCGTACCTCGCCTGGCTGGGCGGCCCCGCGCTCGGTCTGGTCCCCGTGTGCGTGGGAGGTGGCAAAACGTGGCAAGCTTTGGGTTTGCTAACCGTAGGAGGTAGTGAGTGTGCAAGGGTGGGAAGGGCGCTGGCGCCGAGTCCCATACCTCACAGAGGCTTTTGAGCCCTGCAGCATGCAGTCGTTTGGGAAGTGCGAAATAAAAAGCTGTGTAAGACTCAACTGACTGCAAACTGTAGTTGGGGGACCGAGTCCGTACACAGCACGGAGGACAGTGCTGTGTATGCAGGCCATTGCGGTGTTAAGCCTGCCCAAAGTGAGGTAAAGTTTATGCAAAATGCTTTCAGACCACAAGAAGGGTCTGTGAGTCTCAAGTGTGTCAACTTTTTCCAGTTGCCTTGATAAAACATGCAGCCGGTTTTAATCGCTCCCTTCAGCTCTAAGATCATGAGCTCTGAGAAGCCTGAGATATTGTCCACGCTTAAACTATGTAATTTTTTAAATGCAAGTTGCAAGTAATTACAGTTGTCATTAAAGATTTCAAAATATGGCTACAGATAACTGATAGTGTATGTCTTTCTGTGTAATTAATACTGTTACATATTTAGTTGCTTCTACCCTGTTTTGACATGGCTAGGGAACTGGTCCAGCAGTTTTTCCTCTCATTGCAATCTGGAGTAATTTTGCACTGCTTTAATGTATTAGAATAGATTTGTGGTGATTCGGACTGGGCTCCAGAGTGTTTTCACCGTCTTCTTACTGTCTATGCTGTTTCATACCCTACCCCAGCAAACTGGGTGGTGGTAATATGGAGTTGCAGAAAGTTCTCAGGCTGCTTGATGGCTGGTAAAACTGTTTTTAGCTTCTTTATGCTTGCATGCACCTACATTCAACATACCAGTTAACTTATTACCATATTTGTTTGAGCTACCTCTGTGTAATGCCTGACTACTAGGTTTCTAGCTGCAGCTGTATGGGATCCTGCCCCAGCACATGCCTTGTGGAGAGGCAGAGGTCCAAGAAGCTGATATTCAGGCATAAAAATTAGGTCACGTTTATAGACGGTGCTGTAATGAGGACTGAGCTTGGTCACAGTAGGGGTGCCAGGCTGTGCTGTGTAAAACAAAAGCTTTGAAGGTGGCCTGAAAGAGAGTTGAGGACAAAAGCCTGGACTTCCAGGCTGTGTTCCAGGCACCTGTGTATGTGGCAGAAAAGCAGGGCAAGATTTGCTTTTCGGGGGCGTAAGCAAGGCCTTGTACAAACGTCCAAACCCCATCTTCTCCTTCCCAACTGTAGTTGCTATCTATCTGTCTGGGCATACAGGCTGCCCAGCAGCACTGCAGAGGAGGCTGGTAAACATGATTGTCTTTGCCCTTAGTGATTGTTTTAGGCTGATGTATGCTATGCAGTATGTATTTCTTCTCACTTCAGATGACAGCCTCCCATTGCATGCTCAAGATAATGACCTGAGTTTAAATTAGCAGGGGCACTGGGAATGGCAGGAGAGTTGTGTTCCCTGACAAAGCCAGATCTGCTTTGCTGTGTGCTCAAACTGTTGATCTTGTCTTAGTCAGCCTTTTTTTCGTTCCCAGGGCTGGTCGCATCTCTTTCCCACACACATGCTGTGTGCTTAGCTCCCAGGCGTGCCCAATTAAAAAGCAAGCATACCTTATCATAGGGAAGTTTTTACTGAGAGGAGCATCTTTAATGCCACTGCAGAGTAGATGTTGCATGTGAATCACGCAGAGAATTAACGTGCTGCATCAGTGAAAGTTTTTAAATAGCACTTAGCCAGGCATTTTCTTATCCGTATCCATTTTTATCAATCAGTTTACTAAAAACAAAACCAGAAGTCCCATGTGTATTGCAGCAATATTAAGTACAATGCAATTTTACACTGTACCAAATGCTTCGCAGTCCCAGAAGGCCTACAACTCATTGGAAAATAGCAATAATGGCAATATAAATGTTGAGAGTGTCCGCAAGGGATGAGTAATAGAATTAGGATGTGGGAAGGACTGTGGAGTTGCAAGTCTGCTTTCTCCTTACTCCTTGAGTGGCTGTCCACACCCAGCGCTGCTGAAAATTAAGAGGTGGTGTTCTGGTGAATAAGTGCAATATGTATCTTGCTAGGTTCCGGTTACACACTTAAATGAGCAGTTGCTTTGTCATACGGACGAGGGCTCGCCTGAAGAAGTGCAAATTGCAATTGCTAGTCTGGCTTGGTGTGACATAGCTCGTCTTGCTGTTCATTTTGAACCCAGCTTGAGGTGAATACCGTTTCCCTCACTAGTACTGCAAGGTCTATTTTTTATATGCTGCCTTACTAATAAGAAAATTAAATACAGCTCAGCAATAACCCTGCATGCTCTTTGATTTGAGCAGTCACCCACCTGCCTGTTAGTAATAGCCTCAGTGAACTGTAAAGGTTCCTTGTACTTCTCTTGATAATACGTGAGGGAAAATGTAGGAGCTTCCTGAAACAGGGAAGATGATCTCAGGCTCCTATTCCAGGTTTGTGAGGTGGGGGTTTGATTTTGTTGTTTGGGTGTTTTTTTCACCCTTTGACTGGGTGAAAATTGACCACTAATGATAGCGCAGAGGGGATTAATCCAGCGTGAAGCTGTTGATGCACATGAAGGGTGGCAGGTACCTCATGATTAGGATAATTTAAGATTAATTTTTTTTCTTAATAGAGGAAGAAAGTTATGAAAGAAGAAAGCGTTTGGAAAACCAGCAGAAAGATCTTTAGCATGAGCTAAGATAAAGCAGAGTAGAGAGAGCGAGGCCCCCGGCAGCCACGCTCTGCCCCTCCACAGGCTGCATCCGTGAGCCATGGGGGTCCTGGGAGGGCCCTGCCGTGCCGGTGAGTCTGCTGTGGGCTGTGAGGCATGACATCAGCTGCCAAGACAGCAAGGACTGACTTGAAATGGAGAAGGGTGACCTACCGTTATGAATGTCAGTAATGTGTGTAGCTGGAAGTGCAGGGGCAGCAGATGGAGAAGATCCGCAGGCAGAAGTGATTGGGGCAGCATATGCTCCGTCAGAGCTGCTCCCTGCCCCAGCCCCAGGAATGGCTTCCTAGTGAGTATAGAGTTATGCCAGCTCCCTTCCTACCAGTACAGGTGAACTAGCCCAGCAGAGAGGCTAGTGGCGATGGGACGTCCTCTGACTGCCATGTTCATGTGTGGGAGCAAATGCCTTCGTACTCTTCTGCTCCATTAAAAGAAAAAGGCCAGTCTCTGCAACTGTGATTTTTTTCTGTTCCAAGCTTTGAAATTAAATCTCTTTCAGTACCTGATTTACATACCACCTGGCTGTTTAACTTTCAACATTCCCACTATTGTTGCTTCTGTACTACCAGAAAAATGGAGGGGTTAAAAATGAAATTGTCTGCTGCTTCACTTATTGGCCATATTAAAGTTTATATGATCGTTAGGTATCTAACATGGTGTGAGAGAATATACATAATCCTTCTGTATATCACTGAATTAAAATGAAGGTTTTAGAATTCTTGCATAACCTCATTCTGCATTTGTTTTCATATCTGCAAAGTAGATAGTAGGTAGGTTGATAGGTAGGATGGTAGCTTGGAGTCAACGTAGGAGGTTGTAGCTGTTGAGAAATAACTCCTAGTGATGGTTACATAGTAATTTGTGCCATTACAATTTCAGTATTAGACAACTTTTCTGTTAGTTTATCCATCTTTAGCAGCGTCACACAGATAAAATTTGTGCTATAATTTTTAAGTTTTAAACTTTTTAAAAAGACTTAAGTTTTATTTAAAAAAAACACAACTTTTTTTTTTCTTTTATTTGTGTATGTGTCTACTGGGTGTCATTTGCATTTTTATAGAGCTTCCAGTAAAAGAAAGGATTGAAGTTCTTAGCTTCACCGCTCTATCAGGTGAAAAGCAATGGATTCCTGCAGGGTAGCTTGTGAGGTCTCGTGGCATTTTGCACGTTATTCTTTAAAAGTACTTGGAGGCTTTGATGACTTTTCAGAGCCTGCAGTGTGAACTCTTGTGACTTGCATTTCTTCCCTGCAATTTGCAGCTGGAGGCACTGCAGTAGCTTTGTTTAAATATAATGCCAAATGCCTTTAAAATAGGTATTTGAACTTTGGATTAAGGAGACTACTTTTGTAATATTAAAGGCCTTTTTACTGCACATATCGAATATCTAACTTTCAATGCAATCTTCCTGTTAGAAGTTTTGGAAAAGCCATTTTTATATTCTTATTAACACAAAAAGAGAAGCAAGGTCTTTAGAAATGCCTTTTGTGCCATTTTTTGTAGCCTTCCTCCTCAAAGTTTATTTTAAAATGTGATCAATTTAACACATCAGAAGTGAGCTGTAAGAGAGGAGTCAAAGTGCTGTTCTGTTTGTGTTTTAGTTGTACTTTATTTGAACTTTTTGCTACTACCTCGGTAAAGTTATGCTGGCAGCACACTTAAATTTTATCAGTAGTGTCACCTTAAATGTGGACTTCTCACCAAAAATTGTATGCATGCTGTGTCTGGCACGTTTAACCGAAATACTGTGTAGGCAAGAGAAATCTAATCCAAAACATTATGTTAAATACAGATTAAATACTCTATGGTAAAATAGAGTTCTATATGGAAAAAAATTATGACATGTAGTATTTGACTTTGATTGTAAACATTATTCTGTTTGCATACACTCTGGAAGGAAGTAATGCCATTGTGTGGGTAATGGATCCCCTGTATATCCTGAGTATTTATATGCAAAATTTATCATATTTACCCACTGTCTCAAAAGATCTATGAATTAATTTATCGTATTAGATTTATCTTTCTGAAAGTTAAAATGGGTTAAGAATTTCCCTATTTAGTTTGCATTCAGATTCTGATGAATATTTTCTGCAGTTATTCATGTGAACAAGTTCTTGATTTCCAAAATGCACAGCTGAGAAAGATAAAAATGTCATGATACACATTTGCATAATCTTTAATGCAGTACCTACCTTGAAAACGCTGTAGGTTTATAGACTGGAAAAAATGTGGGTTAGTTGAGTAAGTAATCTGATTTATGAACAGAAGATCTTGGTGGGATGGCAAATAGTTTGCGAGCAATCTGGAGACTTAAGCATGATCATATAATCAATTTATTTATAAATCTAAATAAAGAATAAATTTAAAGAAATAAAAATGTCCCATTTAATTCATTAACAGAACAGGGGTTGAAGTCACTGAATAAATTGCTCACAGGGATTAGCTCATGCACCTCTGCTTGTTAGAGCAAGTCCTTTAGTGCTATAGCACTGTGTTCTATAGTAATTTTGCATTTGCTTGTAGATTAAGGTTGCGGTATTCTTATTGTAATTAGGATATAAATTTAAGTAAGTTGATATTGCCAGCAGTATCTCTAAGAGTTAGTGGGCCACCTGTGAATGTTATCTGCTTTGCTCTGTATTATTTTCTCCATGCAAAAAAAAAAAAACCAAAACAAAAACCAGAAGGGGAAGATGAAAAGTGGAACCAAAACGTGACATCTGCTTGATAACATCTTGACTTTGGTTATTTGTCAGTCTCACTTTTTTTTTTTTCTTTTTAAATGCAAACTAAGGATTGAGGTGTTAGATAAACCACTCTGGTGGGTGCTGAACTAGTCAGACTGCACCCAGTGTCTTAGCCAAGGTCTGTGAGAGCCTTTGCTGAATTGCTGCTGTGCAAAGCAGATGATGGGATAGACAAAAAAACCCACCCCTAACTGAATTTGCAGATGATACCACGCCAAGAGGAGATGGTAGTTGGAGGACAGAATTAGAATCTAGAGAAAAGGTTGTTGTTGTTTGCTTGGTTTTTAGTATAAATAAATCAGCACGGACAAGCACAAATTCATCCTTTATTTTTACAGCCAGTCACCTGTAAGAGTCTGGTCAGTTGACCCTGGGGAATCTGTAGGGACCGCGTGAGGTGACCAAGAGAAGCAGGTTGATACTGCTAAGCATTAGGGTAATTTTTGTGAAAAGATTTTCTCTTTTGGGGGGAAAAGTGTTCTACAAGACTGAAAAAATGAAAAATGATTGCAACAACATAAATCAGGGGCTGGGGTAAAAATGGGTGGATAACAGTTGCAGTAGAAGGCATTGCAGAGCCTGGGTGAGTTATGAGCTGGTTATGAATCAGTGGTATTGCAGTGCCTTGAAACACGCGCGTCACACAAGCAGGAAGCCTGCGAGGCACATGCCGTAATCCTTTCACTTGTCAAAGCTTTGGTTAGGCTCAATTTGAATGCTACGTCTAGCTTTGGGCATTACACTTCTGCACTCTCCCCAGATCTTTCCTGTCTTTCTTGAAGAGAATAAGAGGATGCTCTGAGGTCTAGGAAGCGTGATCGAGATTTTGGGTTACGCGTGTGGCATAAGGAGGAGAAAGGGGGATGGAGCAGGTTTCTGCAGAAAAGGAAGAACTGTTTTCTGTGCCCATTGTAGATGAACTCAATCTACTGAGCAGTATAGGCCATTCTTTATACACTAATCATACTCCGCACGGGGTTTTTTGTACTAGTGATGACCCTACTAGAAGAATATGTTTTGTTACTTTCTGTGATGCACTTAAGTGGGTAATATGTAGAGGAATTTTGGTATTGGGGGAGGGGAATTGAGAGGGCTTGAGTTTTCTTTCTAGGTTTTGGTAGATAAGTCCAAGGATATGAAAGGCCACTGCTAGGGGAGAGGGACCATCTCTCTCCGTGTCTGTAACAATGAAGAAATAAAGGGTTTAACTTTGCAGCCAGGAAGATTCAGGTTTTATTACAATGAGCTTTTTTTCAGAGAAGGCCAGCTTTGCACTAGAATAGCTTGCTTTTGAAGGTTTTGAAAAACAGGCTAGACTTCTGGCAAAAAAGATCATGCACATCTGATTCTACCAAGAGACAGGAGAGTAGATTAGATGACCTCTCAAGAATTTTTCCAGTACTGTTTTCTGTGATTCTGTCAATTCCATCGTTATTTATAAAAGGCGTGTGCCTTCACACAGAGAAGTGAGAATGTGAGACTGGCCGTACGGGGTCAGACTGTTTAACCCAGTACACCATCCTCAGTGGGAGCTGAAAGCAGATGTGTGGGGAAGACTGTACAAACAGCGCAACTACACAGGATGATACTTGTTCTGTAGATGGTTTATCTGTATTTAGTAGCTCTTGGTAGATTCTAGTTCCATGAATTTGTCTGGTGCCCCTTGAACAAGTCTGAGCCATTGGTGTTCATGGTATCCCACAACCAGAAGCTCTTGCAGCTGACTCACATGTGTGAAGACCCACCTCTTTCTCTTCGTTTTGAATCTGACTCCCTTCTAGCTTCATTTGGTGCTTTTTGGCTCTTTTTTTTTGTCAAGACATTAAAGACTCACCTTCTCCATCGCCACTAAAGACTTTATAGACCTTTCCCTTTTTCAGTGTTAAACATTTCTGTTTCTAGATTCAAGCATTCTAGCTTAATTAGCTATTTCTTATGTGGAAGATGATGCTTGATTTCTCCTTGTTGCCCTGTTTAGAACATTTTCACCTTTACTGTATATTCTTGGAGATGGCAGGAACTAACTGCACACAGTATTTAAGATGCATGCACTCTGTAGGTTGCAAAGAGATGTTCTCTGTTCTATTCTCAATTCCTTTCACAATAATTATTTTCTCTTTTTTTGACTGCTGTTGAGCACTTAGCTTATGTTTCCATAATCTGTCTGCCATGACCTCAAGATCTCTCTTCCTGAGTAATATTGGTCGACTCATTATATATTTGAAATTTGGACGGCTTTATTCTCCTGTGTATCTTTTTACGTTTATCTGTATTGAATTTCCTGTGCTGGTTTATTGCCTAATTACTAAGTCACGTAAGGTCTTTATGTAGTTCTTCATTATGAGCCCTCACTGTCACTACCCTAAATAATGAAGTAGCATCAGCAACTTTTGCCACCTTGCTACACCCCATTTCTAGCTTGCTTATAAATACAATGAGCAGCACAAGTTTCAGGACCGATCCCTGTGAGTACTATTTAATTCCATAACTCTTTTAGGTGATTATATCCTATTTTTTGACAAGTTCTCTGTGCCAGAACCTTCATTATTTTTTGGTAGAGGCTTAGGTTCCTTAAGCCTTCTAGAAATTCAGATGGATTGTGTGAACTGGATTTCCACTCCCTGTGTGCTTATGGGTATAAAAATATGACAGAAGCAGAAAACAATGGGATTCTCTTTTACATGAGAAACTATTCTTTTCACAAAATACAAACTTGTTAGCTTAATCACAGTATTACATTCCTGGTTCTGATGCATAGACTTGCTGTGCTTTTTGTTGCTCAGAATACAATGATTTCATCATCTGTGTCTTCATTTTTTGAATACTGGAATTATAAATGGGTGCATTTTACTGCTTGAAGAAAGATTTTGATGAAGAACCTTGTTAACACTGTGCTGTTGAGTATGTCAAGTTATACAGTAAAAAGATTTGTGAATGCATATGAAGCTTTTCAGTAGGCATGATTAGTACTTAAACTACATTCCTTTTCAGTACTGCTTAGTGTTTTAATATTGCCGAGATTATTGACAAAAAAATAAGTGTGTCAGCCTATTGCGGTGTCCTTTTTATTTCCTAATTTGTAGTTCAATACAGCTCAGCAAACTTGAATGACAGGAAAATGAAAAAGTAGCTTCACGTCAGGGTTATTCTCCCCTGGTCATGTCCTTTGCTCTGAGTTTGGCAAAAGGACTGAGTTTATTTGCTTGCCTTAGGTGGATTTATACATGTCTTTGCAAATGAGGAATTTTGCTAATTATTTCATTGTATGAGCAAGCTAAAATCCCTGCTCCTTTAATGGAGAGGAGCCCATCATTAAAAATGTAATGCACGTTTTTGTGTAATTAAAAATGGTGCATCTGAGTACTTTTCAAGGTTTTTCCCTTCCCCCAATTCCTTCCTTCCTCCAGCACACTTCTGGCATGGGGGTGTGTTGTTTCCTGTAGCAAATATTGAGGGCTGGTATGAACAGAAGATATTATCTTTATCACCTTTCATCTTTTATGATTGAAAGAAAATGTTTTCTGTATGGTTTTGGTTTAAAAATAAAACCCTACAAATATTTAAATTCCTCTCCTGAAAGGTTCCAAGGAATCTGTCTTCTCCAGCTAGGGATCTGAGAATGCCTATAATTATACCTAATAATTCCACCACTGTCAGATTAGATTGATTTTTAGTCACTTTTGTGCAGATTAGATTCAACTCAGGTGCTCAAAGTGAAAGAAGGTGCATTAATCTGCAGTGACGTTCTGTCTCTTCCAATTAGTGAGTTCTAACAGATGTTAGGTAATGCAAGTTTGATGGTGTGAAGCATTTTCGTTCTCCCACAGACTTTAGTAAAGTTAAGGAGGCTTAGGCCTTCAGAGGCAACTTTGGTGTTGGACCTACAAAAAAAAAAAGCATGAAAAACTAATGGAAATTAACAATATTCCTGAAAGATTTCAAGGCTGAGAACAAATGATGGTGTTTGAAGAGAGATTTTGAGGGAGATTTTTTAAAAAATTAAATATCTGTAATGTAAGCCTGTGGTATATACATCTTTGTGCAATCAAAATATGTCTTTCAAAATTTTGATTAGCGTATTAACTTTATAATGTGTGTAAGTTTGTGTGTAGTGGTTTATCCAATGCTGCATAACCTTGTTGCCTGACATGCATGTGTTTCTTTATAGTGTTGAAGGTCACACACGTATTTCTTAAAGCTGCATGTGGTCAGACCATAATTTTAATTATTTTCAAAGCAATAGTACATTAGCATTACAGAAGTGAACAGCGGAGGACAAAGTACTTAAAAATGAAGTGCAAATGAATGACATTGCAATGTGTGCGTGTCTTCTGATTTAGCAGAATTAATGCTGGCAAGGCTTTGCTCTAGCTCAAAGTATATGTTTATTGCTTAATTATCTTAGTTACTGAATATGCTCATTGCATAATCTGGGGAAGCAGTAATTGAGTCCATTACTGTAGATAAATAATTGCCAATTTATAGCACTTCAGAAAAAAAATCTTGACTGTAAACAGATATTACAAAATCTAAAATATTGATGCTATCTTACTTTTACCATCATGAAATCTTAAGTGATTTTTCTTAATGTGTGCTCTGCCAATGCTTGTTAAAAATTGCCAATATTTTCTTTTTATTTCTTGGAGAAAGGAGTCTACT
Source organism: Rynchops niger (assembly GCA_013400035.1). Classification (NCBI taxonomy): domain Eukaryota; kingdom Metazoa; phylum Chordata; class Aves; order Charadriiformes; family Laridae; genus Rynchops; species Rynchops niger. Next base: position 620,037 of record VXBH01003458.1, on the reverse strand, counting down.
CCAATTATATTAAAATATTTTTTTCCTTTTCAAACTTGCCTTAATTTTTGGATGAGCTATTCATTTTTTTTTGTTTATTTTTTAATGATGGTATTAGCTAATGCCAAGAAGCCAGTTCTTTTTAATAACTTAAGAAGATTGGCTTTTGATTAAATGAGAGCAATATGGGATGTAATTTTAACTGATGGAACAAAGATGATTTTGTAGGCGTGTAGGCAGTTTTCAATCTCCTACTTAAAAAGATAAAATAGGTTCATCCTATTTTAGGAATGTTTGCATAAATCCCAATTTAGTGTTAAAACAAATGAAAAACCAAACGTGGTAGGTGCTCAATATTAATATCAGAAACTTGTTTGAATGGCGTGGTGAGATGTAGGGGTTTTCCTGCAGATAATCCCTTGTAATTTATAGGTTTAATTCCCTATATTTTGCCAGATTGTTCACCCATCTAATCCCAAAGCAGTGGTCAATATCCACTTCCGTGCTTTTGTAAAGCTCTAACGGGTTATTTTAAAATGTACAGTAGGTTGGAAAGAGGGAATTTCGCTACATCTGAAACAATCCATTTAAGAAACAGGTTTGGTTGGGGGGTTGGGTTTGTTGTTTGTTTGGTTTTTTTCTTCTTCATTGGTTATTATGAATTATCCAGCACTTTAAAATATATGTAATTACAAGACCCAACTCCTTTATCAGGGGAGGTTTAGATTGGATATTAGGAAACATTTTTTCACTGAAAGGGTTATTAAACATTGGAATAGGCTGCCCAGGGAGGTGGTAGATTCACCATCCCTGGAGGTGTTTAAAAAAAGGGTAGATGTGGTACTTAGGGACATGGTTTAGAAGTGGTTTTTGTCAGGGTAGGTTAATGGTTGGACTTGATGCTCTTAAAGGTCCCTTCCAACCTCAGCGATTCTATGGTTCTATGATCAGCAGCGACTCTATAGTCTTGTCTGAATTATTTCTGTTTGGATGAAGCAAGGCCTGGGCTGATTCCTCTTGGAAGCAGAGAAAAGCTCTCCATTGACCATAGTGGGAACTAGAATTCCTCCAGAAAGACGTTGCTTCACTGTGATCTAGTTGAAGATGTCCCTGCTTACTGCAGGGGGGTTGGACTAGATGACCTTTAAAGGTCCCTTCCAACCCAACACATTCAATGATTCTATGATACTCGAGTAGATTATGTGGCTCTAAAATTGGAATTGGGATCTCTAATGTCTTATGAGAATGCAGTTGCAACCTGTATGAAAGACTTTCTGTCTTCTAACTGCCCCTTGCTTTGTTAGCGCATGTATTCTCATATTACAATATATGCTAGTCAGCAGTGATAGGTTGGATTTTAATATACATATGAATATAGAGAGACTTTAATATGTATTTATATAACTGGAAGTCACATATACAGACACAGATACATATACATGTAAAGATAAAACTTGGTTATACATATATAGAAGTGTGAGTGAGCATATGTAAAAAGCATTCGAGGGCTCTCCTACTATCCTTAAAGTTTTGCTATTGAGTATAGTAAGAGTGAATACATGCCTCCTGTTATGCAGAATTAGTCTCCCAGTCTCAAGGGGCAATTTTGTATCTTACGTCTGCAGAATGAAACTGATCTCAGAAATACTTAGCTCAGAAGTGTTCATTTAATCTTGGAAGTAGTCCCGCTGAATTTAATGAGCCCTTAGATGGTAAATTCTTACTTTCCTTTGTGCCTTATTCAGTGATAGCAAAATCTCCATTAGCTTTTACATTAACATCTACTGTTACTTACAGCTAAATGCTTTTAGGTTTTGGCTTGAAAATGATAATTCAAACACTTAGGCACAAAAACTCTGAGGCAAAAGACGACAATTAAATCAGAATTATTCCAAAATTACATTTGAAGCATCTGAGTTGGCTTTGGGAAATTTCAAAAGCTACCTACATTTTCGAGTGCTGTTGCAAGGGTTGCCTGATTTGGCCTTAATTGGAAAGAGAGTCTTACAGCCATTGGGACTTCTGAGAGAGAAAGGATTGTAGATCGCAGGTAGTAAACACTCCAACCTGCTGATGAACACTAATAGTCAAGGTAACTCTGGCTTCTGTGGCTTCTGTGTAGGTGTGAGTAAGCATAGAAAACCACAGCTTTTGTTAACTCCGATGCTGACAGCCAAAGGTATCCAACTGTTACCCATCAGGGTCCTATGAAGTCCATTGCAGTCAACAGCATTCTTCCAGTGCACCAGCTCCGGATGAGACTTTTCCAAAGCTCAACATGAGCTTCCCAAATCCCATGCCTAAAATAAGCTTCCTGCAGGCTGGAATTGCTCAGTAGAATTGATGTGGTCTGACTATATATCTATTAATGAGTTATATGTAAAGCACAAGCTCATTTTAGATAACTGCCACATCTTTTTCTTTTTTTTTTCCTTTTTTTTTTCTTTCCAGATGTTTTTTAGTTTTTATTTAGTTAGGACAGCATTTCTATTCTGGTGGTGTAAAACAATGTTCCACACTGACCAGAGCTCGGTATGAGGTTTACAGTGCATGACCATATTCTTTTAGCAGCATGTTTTGAAAGGATTCATGGAAAATTGTGTATGGTTTTGCATTCTTTTTCTTTTTTATCTTGAGGGCTACTCTGCTAGCATCTGTATTTTCTCTTTTGAGAAAAAGAGAGAGGTAGGAAAAGAGAGGGAGAGGGAGCAGTAATTAATACAAATATAGGCAATAAAACCAAGCTAGTCTATCATTGCTATGAGAAAATTAGGTGAGATGAGTTGATTTGTGCATTGGTTTTCACTTTAAAGCTGTGTTTGAAAGGCACGTTATCTGCTGCATTGGTTTTCATGTTAAAAAATGGTATTCTGGCTCAGCAGTGCTGTCAAGAAGTACAATATGTCCCACCTCATTAAGTACTATCTTTTTCCTCTCCATCTGTTTAGAACAGCAGGAAAACTAGTTTTCCAATAGAAAAATAATCAGTTTTGTACATTTCTTTTCTTCACCTCTGTGTCTGTATTCATCTAAAAATTCAATCAACTTTCCAGGGAAGTGCCTCTAGAACAACAGTCCTAATAAAGGCGCCATTCAAAACATCAGGGCCTATTGTTTGGGATGTAACAAGGTGAGCAACTATGAGAGCCCAAACAAAAAAGTGTATGTGACATATGAGGGAAGGAAAATCTGCCAATTTAATAGAAATATAAATTGTGGTTGATTGACAGTATACCTAGAAGAAATTCAGAAAGGGAGGCATTTCATCCTCTGAGTGTGTGACAAAGAAGTTCATCACTGTTTGGGTGTTAGAAGTGTAGTGCTTCATGCCAGAAAAGCATGATTTATATGGAAGTAAATAACTGTTGCCATATACAAGAGAAATGCCCTGGAGGTTATTTGATTGATTACAGACAGTACTGTTCAGATTAAGGGCCGGATCCACCACAACAAAAAGTGCAACTTTGCCGACGAACCAACTTGCCACTTGCTTAGCTGAGTAGACAGCAGCAAACTGCAGATGCTGGCTTCACTGATGGAACTAAGAGAAAAACAACTCCAAATGCCAGGAAGAAAAGGCAACAGCAAAAACATCAAAACATTGCCTATGTTTTCAGGTAATTGCTTTCATCACTGTTCAGCTTTTGGGAATTCCAGCATTCTTCAGGCGAAAGTGATTCTCCTCGTGGGATTCGTGCCAGTGCCATCTCCTTATTCTTTACAGCAGCCACTTGGAGGTTCTGCAAGAAATCAATTTTAAGCCTGTATTGTCTTTCTGAAGTATACTCCCAAAGACTGAATGAGGGGCTCTGATTAAACCTTTTGCTTTCAGAGGCATCAGATCATACTGATACTGTTTGACTAGTTGCAGTAGGGATATGGAATGAATAAAACAGTGTTGGCTTCCAAAGGTTGCTCCTTTACAAAGTCAGAGAGAGTGGCTATTGGCAGAAGTTGGCTGCACACAAGGCTGAAGTCCCACATCAAAGGTTAGGTAGAAAATTGTATCTTGCAGCTGCGGTAATACCAGGGGATGCGTAACTGTGTGAATGAGTATGGTTTGCAATACAGAAAGCTGATTTTAAAAAGTAAATAAATACATGTTTAGAAAACAGCAAACAAAGTAGCATAATTTATTCCCTGCATCCTAAAATATTTACATCTTTAGTGCTATTGTAGGCAGAAAAGGTAAGAGACCCCAATGTGTAACAAAAGAAATAAGCATGCAAATCAGTTGCAGACAACAGACATCAGTTACCAATTTGCCACTAGGTGATGTTTAACAATCTGAGAGTAATGAAAGGAATTTTCAGGGACAATAATTTACTGTGTTATGGGCGATGTATGCGATAGGGATGATGTCATACGCTGAAAGAATAACTGTGCAGATCATAAATAGTTTTTCAGCTAGAGAGATTTAACACTTGCTTTGCAAGACAGGAGTATATTTTTGAAGAAATGACTTTTCTCTTCATCCAAACCCGCCTCTTTATCCAGAGAAGGGTATTTCAAATCATAAAGCAAGTTTTACTGCTAAAACTGTGCTAAACAGTGATAAGCTGTAGTGAAAAGTGAGACGCGTGTAACTAGATAGGAGTGTGGCTTAATAGTGAAGCCCAGGAATGGGAAAGGAGGTAAGACCTTAAATCCTTCTGGCACTCTGACTTGCTTTGTGACCTCGGGCAACACCCCAGTTTGCCTCTCAAAAAGCAGGGGTAACCTTACCTGCATTGTAGGGTCACATGAAGTTTAGTTAGGATTCGGTGTGGCGCCTGTTGGCCTTGGTGTAAGTGTAGCTGTTTGTCTAACAAGAATGGGACTGAGACGGCTGCATTGGCAAAAGCTGTCAGAAGTTCAGGTGAAAAATGTGGTGGGTGTACAACTTGTTCACTAACCTAAGGCTTGTGCTAACCGAAGTGCTAGTGTTCCCAATATTTAATATCACTCAGATGTTGTGTACATTCAGATAATTAGACAAAGACTTTGTTTAGCTGCAAAGGTGCGACTTTAATATTTTGGAAATGATGATACTGTGCTTACTCTTGGCTCTGGTGCAAATGATTAGCCAAGATTCTGTGGAAATGCCCCAGAATTAGCATGGGGCAACTGGAATGCAGGTTATAACCCCGAGCAAGTGCTGTTACCTTCCATGCCCCGCTGACACATGCTGCCTCTTGCAGTTGACTTCATCAGACTGACGGGTTCACACAAAGGTTCAAAAAGGAAACGTCACATTCCTGGGCTGTCTTTGACTTTCTTCCACCGGCTCTTTTTCCATAGCAGGCTTCAAGATCCCACTGGGAGTTGTGGTATTTGGGCATTATATTAAGCACTTTATCTAAGCTCTCTGAAATACCTGCTTACTGAGTGCTCTGTTCACGCACATCGGCTGCTTGCTTACGCTGGAAAGCTCATAGACTTTTCCGTTTTGCATTATGGGAAACCATCTCGGAAATGGCACTCTGGAGAGTTAAACCTTTTTTTAGAAAAGACTGGAGGAAAAGAAAGGTATGAAAACAGATTCATATAAAATTAAATATGTGAATTTACTTTAATGCTGCTGCGCTGGTTCTAGACTGTACGTTCCAGCTTTTTCTCATCTTCTCCAAAGTGGTATAGCTCATTGCTTGCACAGTCTCTGTGCTTGTTACATTTGATGAAATAATCTTTGTGTACTATCCACCTCTGCTAGGATTTCTGAGCATATATATAAAACAATAATAATGTGTCTTATTTTTAAATTAACAACATAATGTTGTGGTGGGGCTGGGGGGGAGGGGAGGTTTATGTGGCTGTAGTAGGGATGAAAACATCGTCTTTCTCCTGGATCCGCAAGATTACTCTCCAGGTACAACTGTTTGCACTGTGTAAAGGAAGAGTTAAAAAATGCAGGCAAGCCATAAGGTGGGGAGGAGAAGTGGATCAACAGCTCAGGCAGATCTTCCTTATTTTGTCTGTTCCAAGCAGCGCTGCTCTGGCTGTGGCAGCTGCTGTAGCTCTAGGGCTGAAACGGCAGCTGCCGAGTACTACCTTGAGGTGCTGGATATTTTTTTTTTTTTTTTTTCTCTAATCCCTCCATGCTGGGCTCATGCTCAACCACGGTGTTCTCAGTTCCAGTGCAGGATTTAGGAAATCGGGCAGTAAGCATTAAAACAGTTCCAGACAGAGTGATTTTTATCCACCTTGTCTAAAATCAGGGCAACCCTGGAAGGAAGGCGGGGAATATACTAGTATCAAAGGTCGTTGCTACACAGGAAGGCAGAAGAAAACTTGTTAGAATGTCCTTATTACTCTAATGTACCCTGGATAAAATATTTTATACTTGCACATACCTTGAGATTGCAGGGTAGAAGGATTTAAGAACAAGAACAGAGCTGTAAGAATGTTAGACAGTTTCCTAATACTTGAAAATTGTTAACAAAGAAGTCTGAGTGGTGGTTTATTCCTTGGTTTTACAGAAAAGCCTCTTTATTCTTTGGATAAATTATTTGACCACACACACGTGTCATCCACTGGTTCCAGAAATCAAAACCCTAGGGAAAGTGAATTCCTACGGTCTGGGTCAGATGACAAAGGAGAAGCTGAATTAAGACATAGAGGTAATACTTGCCTTTTGGTTTTACCAGCAGCTCGCATGTCTACAAAGCTCACCTGCAGCAATGTAGTCTTGCCAGTACATTCCAATTAAACACACACTTAACTGGAGACCTAGTTGAGGATGATCTACAGAATTATTGCCTCTGTGGACCTCTGCAGGTTATAGAAAATAAGTGAGCTGCAAATCACCTTTGTATTGAAAAGAGAAACCAAACCCAAGCTCAGCTGGAAGCTGAGGAGGTGCCATGTGTTTGTAATGGCCCTTTTAATCTTTTCCTGAGTACCCACTTTGGTAGGTGTCAGAGAGAGGATATGAAGCTAGACAGACCTTTGGTCTGACCCAAACCATCCATTCGTGCAGGCATAGCTCATTTGCAATGTCATTTAGGCAAATGGTAAATGTAATTAAATCATTGAATTGCGGTGGGTGTTTACCATTTGAAAACCTTAATTGGGCAATAAAACTGGAATCTAGATCATGGGTGGAGTCCTGTGACTGGAAATGTGGGAATGCTAATCAATGCACACTTTATGGTAGGAACACCAGACTAATGGGAGAACCTACCAAATATTTATTAAGGGCTTGTCCTACCTGAAAAGTAAGAGGTAAGTAGTGTATTTTTACCACATCAGTCTGCTTCCTTTACCTGTCAGTAATTTCTTCTAATGCTTGTAACTAAAAAGAAATGTTCCCGCTTTCTTCTGCTGCTTGTGCTTCACAAGCTATATACAGCAAATAGTGCTTTTCTAACACAACTGTTTATTAAGTTCCAATCATTGCCTCCACTAGAAACCTGCTGCAGGCAAACTGTTCAATTGTCACCGAAGGCATAATTTAACGATGCAGCATATCTCTGCGCTGACGAATTCAGACTTTTTACTGTGGTTAATCTATGAAGTGTGGAGCGGACGGTACCTTCGTGTCTGTGGGAAGTCCACTTCCTCTCCTTTGCTCGTCTGCGTATGATAAACAGAGCCTGTTTATTGAAGAAGCCATTGAGGTACAAAGTTGAAGCCCTCGGTCTGATTTTACAGTCCTTTTTCAGAAGGTACCTCCTCCTTCAAGCAGTTGGTTTCCAAGTGGCCTCCAGCATCCCCTACAAAATTGCCTTGTTTCATATTTGGCAAAAAATTACATTGCTGACCCACTGTGTTAACAGCGACGGTAAATAGTGAAGGATAGATGGCAGCATTTGGGTGAGAAATCTGTGACAGGCTTTTATGTGAAAACATTTAGTATCTGCTCTCGCTTTAATCACTTACTGTTTTTAAGTCGGTGACAAAAACATCCTGCTGAAATAGGAACACTGGGATCCCATCTGCAGGGAGAACGAATGGTGTTGGACAGGCCTTACCGTCGTGTAGACGCAACACTATATCAGGCAAACATATTAGTTGCTAGTTTTACTGTTGTTTTTAAGACTGCTTGAGAAAAGTTGCTTTAACCAGGCTTATGAACTTTCAAATGGATACGTAGTTATATCTTGTCTTTTGTTTATCCGTAACATAAAGCTACTGTGGTAAGAATAAAATAGATACTTCATCTTTTAGAAGTTTATTATACCTTTACGTTGCCCTCGGGCCACTTCTGTTTTTCTTGGGAGAAAACTCATTCATATTTCTTCCAGAATAGGACCAGCCACTTCCACTTTGTAAAGGCTAGAGCTGTTTGTGATAAATCCTCGGTCCTTTAGTTCACGTGTATTTTTGAATGGAATGTAATAGTTATTTTTCTTTTCCGGTTTAAACAGCCACATTTTGTAGTTGTGGATATTCTCGCTGGATTAAATGTTTTGTAATATATTGAAGCATGTCGTTCCTCTGCCAGAAATATCCTAGAAACACAGCGCTCTTCTCTTTTGCTGTAACAGATCTCAGTGAAACAGTATCAAAACAAATGATGACATATGGAATAACAACAGGCTGTGGAAGAATGATGAATATGCTCCAGGTTTAATGTAGATGGAAATGGAAGCACTTTCATACCTGCCAAAACCTTTTATAAATGTTTCGAAGACTGGTGTTTACATTCTTTGAAATGTTTATATCCAGAAGCAACCTCCTCCATTGGCAAACTTGGTTTAAATCATCTCTGACAACCAAACTGACGAATATACTGATATGTTCTCATGTTGTCCTAAAGCTTATTTTCAACAGGCAAATTAACTGAATGTCCTGGGTTGATGAACACAGGACTAATTTCTCTTCTAATGCTATGGAAAACTCCACTTTTGGAAGACTCTAGTGTTTGAATTCGTGAAAATATCTACTTCATAGGCAGCTAGGCTACGTGGGATTCAAGGTCTCAGTGTTTTCGAGCCTTGCCAGGTGCAGGGATGAGGAGGAGCCAAGTCTGGGCATTTGACCCAGGCTGGCCAACAGGATTATTTCATACCATGAACGTCACATTCGATAGAAATTTTGCTGTGTAATGTCTCTCTCCCTTGATGGTGGCGATCCAGAGAAACTCCTTGCCCCGGTGCCGGACCCCTGAGCCCTTCCTTTCCCCCGAAGCCATAGCGCTCGCAGTGTCCCATGTTTACTGTCCACTGCCAGGAGTGCACAACTTCCTGCTGATAGAATTGGCTGATTATAATTCTTGTGTATTTTATATTAGTATCGGGATTAATACTGGTTCTTTATTATTATTGTTAATTATTTAGTCTTATCCTATTAAATCTGTTTATATTTCAAACCTCGTGTTTCCTTGCTTTCCCCAATTCTCTTTTCAGTGTGGAGGCGGGTCATTGGGTGATAGAATAATTGTCTAAACGACAATAAATTGTTACGTGTTTTCTCAAAACTTAACACAGAAGTAAAAATTAAGGACAGGGATTTGAGAAACTAGCTCCTGTTGAGGAGCTGACGCTCTGAAAATATTAGCCTCTTGTGGTTTGCTCCAGTAGGCCCCATAGGAAAAGTTATAGTATCAGTCAAGATGAATTTCAGGAATATTGAAAAAAAGGAAGCGCAAGAGTTGCCAACAGCATTCTCTCTTACCAAACACTTTCCTTTAATGATTCATGGTCTCCTGCAACTCCTGACCCTTCTGTGGGTAGGGAGTCAGGAGCGTGACTACAAGGAGCATCTACAAGCAGCAGCACGGTGTAGCTGCTATTCAGCTTGCAGGTGGTACCAAATGATTCAATATTTGTTAGGTTGTCAAACTAACATGATATCTGGAGGGCTAGGCTTACCCAGGACATTTTGGCAGGTCCAGTCTCACTGTTCTTCTGTCCTTAACTTTCTCCTCAGATACAGGACAGCGTCCTAGTTCCAGCCCAGTACAGGGGAAGGAATGGGGCAAAGCAGACCTGTTCTCCCTCTTGCTCCTCCCCAGCAAAGGAGCAAAGCGGACAAGAGGTGTGCCCTCATGGGCTCAGGGAGCACCCATGGGAAGTGAAAGTTCTGAGACCCTTGTGCCCTGGGAGATGAGAAGGTGCTCTGCCCTCCCCTCTGGGGTACCAGCACAGATCCCAGCTGTTCCCTCCTCCCACCCTTAGAAGTGACGTGAGATCAGATCACCTGCGGAGGGTGGGATGGCGTTCACGAAAGACCAACCGACAAGGTCTCGTGGTGCGCTCTTTCTTACTTACCATTTTCCTAAAAGGGTATTTTTATTGTTATCAAGAAAAATTCACCCAGTACAGCTGCAGCTCTGTTGGAGCAAATCAGTGGTACAGGGGAGGAGCACAGAGGTTACCCGCTCCTGTGTGCTTGGTTTGAGCAAAGGAGCTTTACCCATCTTTATTCATTGGATGTCATTGGGAACAAATGGAGGACATAAAGCGTTTTGTTCTTGCCCAGACTGGAGGGGAAAAAAAACAGAAGTTGTATTTAATAGACAGAAGTCTCGGATTCTGGAGTAGAAGCTGTGTATGACTACCTCTCAGATGACACTCCAGTTCAGGAAAAGTGGTGAAAGGATATCTGTTGGCAAATTGCCTTTTTGGGTTATTGAGAGCAGCAAGCTGAAAAACAGAAGAGATGAGGATACATGGGATCCCAGCTGACCATCAGAAATCAAATTGCACTCTTTAAGAGAAAACTGATTACCAGACATATTAAGCTTTAATCTTATTTGCAGTTAGTAGCCCCAAAGAGAATGCTTTGTTGGAGACCTTCCAAGAACAGCTTGTAAAACAAAGACAATGTGATGGAAATAATGCAAATACAGTTCAACATTTGCTATAATAAAGTTAGTTTATGATGCCCTTTGTAGCAACGTCAAGAATAAATGCCAATTTCTTCATTGGCAGTTAGCTCTAGTGGGACAAACACTTCCCCAAAGTTGACATGAAGACAGTATTTACGTATTTATTTCTTTTTACAAAACAGATTCTATCTGGCATGTAAATATACTTTTTCTTTCTAAGGTTTGCATTTAAAAACACCATTAAACACTGAGTGAGTGCAAAATGACCTCCGTTAAGGTACTGCCTGTTTGCATTTGGTTTAGATGGGACGGCTGCTTCAGATTCCGATGCCACGAATTGCCAAACCCTGACACAGTGACCTGCTTCAGCTGGGAATCATTTTAATCCCAGTTCCGCGAAGATTCTTTGGCAAGGCTTCTCCTGGCTGTTGTCCTCACGATGCTGAGCCATGCTGCTGACACGAATTACGGTTACACATACCCCGTCTGTGGGGTCTGGCCCCTGGTGCCTGTGTTTACCTTGCAGGTAGCCTGAGCTTCTGAGTTCCGAGTCTGGCGGCTTTGGGATTTGTCTTGGTCAGTTCACCTTCCTGCAGCTGCAGGTGGACCACACGTGAAGGATGGAGACCTACGCAGGCAACTGTGCCCATTAGTGCCTGCTACAGCACAAATTGCAGAGGGGGTTCCTCTCTGCAGTGTACTAGCTGCCTGCTCCAGACCTGGTATTTTGGGGGGTTCTGAGCACATCAGAGGAGTGGCACCGGATGGGTAAACATGTAACCAAAGCAAGAAAAATCCTTTTTTTTTTTTCTTCCTTCCAGGCATTCTGTAGTATGTATGTTAGAGTAATTTGAGAGTCTCATGAAATCAGAAGGATAGCCTTGACTATAATTACAAACCATCACAAAGATTTTTAAAATCTGTTTATTTGTTCTCATGACTTGGAGATGTACAGATTTTAAAAGACCCCTCCAATAATAATTTTACAAAGTTGACTTAGTAATGCTCCGCAATCCATAAACCTGAATCTCAATATACTTCTCTTAATACAAATGCCATAAACTTAGTCCTTAAATTATAGCCTACATTTTTGAATGTACACTTACTCCAAAATTACATCTTTTTATCTACATGGTTTAGTGAATTCATATCACTTCTTAAAGTGTCTTTGGCTGTATCTAGATGTCTTACACTGACTTCTTTTTGTGAAATTGCTAACATTTTTGCTAAGTGAGTTTCCTGGACTCGGTTGCAATGCAATAGAATAGATAATCGAGGTGTCATAAAGACATTCCACGAGAGGGATTTGGGATACATCCTATGGCATCATCAATCATAACGGAATACGTGTTAAGCTGCTTGCATATGGTAAACTGTGTGCAAACAATAGATCCTTCTTGATAAAACTTTTTAGCGTAAATTGAAAACGCACATTTTTGGCATAGGAGAGACTGATACTTCTTATATTATCTGTGTATAAACACACACATACTCAATCCCCAGCCTATAAATGCTAAATGAAGGCAGCTCTATAGTTCTGGCAAGGGCGCGCGTTACCTCTGACAGGGAACCTGCCTGGCGTAGTATGCAGTCCCCAGTGAAAGCATCAGCTGAGCAATACAGCAAAGCCCAAACATTTAAGTTGTTTAAGCGCACAAGGAATCCCATTCAGCTGATTGAAGGTGAACATATGTGCAAGTCCTGCGCTGGGCGAAGAATGCCTCCTTGTCCTACTGTTTATGCCTTGGCTACCTTGGTATTTTTACATGTATGTTTACTCTGTCACCTGACTACAATTTTAAGCATTTTTCAAAACTTCTTTTTTTTATTCAAGCTATTTCAGTCAACATTAGTCAAAGCCACTTTAGTCTAATCCTCAGTTTACCCTGGCTAGGATGTCTCCTCCCCTCAGGAATCCATCCTCAGCTTCGGACTTTCCCCAGTGAGGGGGGACCAGGCAGACGGCGTCCAAGTGCAGGCGTCCCGCTGCCTGCCCTCTCCTGCCTGAAGAGGCTGGGCCTCAAATATCTTCTTTAACGCTTGCGAAAGTCGGCAAGTATACGGCTGTCAAAAGGTGCATACACCAAGATTCATGGAGAGACGGGGTTCTGTATGCTCTCCACCTTGCGAACAAAGTACTCCTCCTCAACAGATCTGGGGGGGCACAGAAGGATTCTGAACTCACCAGTTTTGTCTGAAGAAAAAAGTGTCCCAAACAAATGGCTGGGAAACCTAAGTGCCTTTAAAAAAGGCCTAAGTTACTTTTGAGGGAGACAAGAGCAAGGAGCACCTGTGTATGTGGCAAAGAGAGTAAAAAAAAAAAAAATCAATCTATGGGTTAGACAAAACAAAAATACCACAGGGCTAGTGGCAGCTGCAAATACATCGTGGGGAAAGGGCTAGAACCGGTCAGTGTCTGAACAGCAAGATCTTTAAAGAGAGAAATAAATGGAAGCACTAGCAAAATTCCCTACAGAATTGTGGGGCATCAATATGACAGTGTTCAGCACTCACCTAACTTTGTCCAGACACCTTTTATGTTTGGTTTTTTTTTTTTTTTTTGTTGTGGTTTTTTTTTTTTTTCCCTGTTTAAATTCCATTTAGAGTATAGGGTTTCTGCCAAGGAACTTGTTAAATATGTTTATAATGAGCACAGCATGGTTTTTGGGTTCTGTAAACAAATACCTCTTTAAAGTTATACATCATTTCAGAGACTTAAGATTCGCTCGTCAAGGAAACCTAGTGTTTTCTTCGCTGAAACTTTGCTAGTTAGACTTTTTAAAGAGGCCATACAAACTTTGATCTGTAAACTTTAAAAAGCTGAATTTAAGAGTAGGGAAAGATAAAACACTTCCCAGATTTCAGGTGTCAAAATATATTTTGTGGGGGTTTTGAAGTAATTTTGCTGGCTGTATTGAGCAGTCTTAGTACACAAACATTGTTATAGGGCACACGTCTGGCATCCTGATGGTGCGATGGGCCCCGTAACCCATGGCCCGCTGCCTTGCTCAGGGGCTGCCGCTAAGAGGGGGCTTGTTACAGCCTAATGAGCCAAAGCAACCTGAAAGGAGGTTGTAGCGAGGTGGGGGTCGATTTCTTCTCCCAAGTAACAAGTGACAGGACAAGAGGAAACGGCCTCAAGTTATGCCTGGGGAGGTTTAGGCTGGATATTAGGAAAAATTTCTACACCGAAAGGGTTATCGAGCACTGGAACAGGCTGCCCAGGCAACTTGTGGAATTGGTGTCCCTGGAGGTGTTTAAAACATGGGCAGATGTGGTGCTTAGGGACGTGATTTAGTGATGGGTTTGGCAGTGTTAGGCTGATGGTTGGACTTGATGATCTGAAAGACCTTTTTCAACCTAGGCAATTCTGTGATTCCGATTCTAACATTTCCTTCAGCCCCGGCTCCTCAAGTCGCCGCTGGCACGCCACGCTGGTCCTACACATGCTCCGTGTCCCAGCAAGGAGCTGGGAACTGCTTGCTGCTGGTGGTCCCCACCACAGGGCGCAGGAAGGGCAGTTTGGTACCTCACGCAGCTCTTGCACGTTTCCTCCTGGACCAGACCTACATTTAAGGCAACACCCAAGGGGGGCGCGGCGGGGACGGGTGACACGGCCGCACTCCGCACCTGCTCGCTCACCCCGCACCCCGCACCACCCCGCGGAGCCGCAAGCCCTGCTCGCCGCCACCCACGGCCACCGGCGCCTCACACCCGGGGGGCTTGGGGGAGTGGGTGGGGCGGGGTGGGGGACAGACCAGCGGCGACACGCCGCCCTGCCGCC
>VXBH01003458.1:486938-597420 GCA_013400035.1 Rynchops niger | reverse complement strand
TTTTTTTTTTTTTTTGACTTCTACTCTGCTTTATGTGGGCACCAAAGTGAATAGGGAAAATAATGTGATAGGAAGGATGCACATGAATTCTTTATTCTTTGTAAAAGCTCAAGTTCCCTGCTGAAGCAGAACAGAATGGGGCAGCTGCTGCTATGTCAGATGGCATACTCATCACAAATATTTTTTTTAGCTTCAAATCGGTTTTAACGTGTGGCATCACAGACTTTATGAACATTGGACTAAAATATTTTCCAAGTGTGTTGATCAACATCAGCTTCGAGGACTGCTTCAGCTGTGCAGAGTTCCAGAAGTAAACGGTCAATAATCTGGCCTTCAAAATAACTCTAATGTGCTGAGAGCTTAAAAAGTATTGGTAGTAAGCTTTAAAAAAAAAAAAAAGTGTTTGTTATAGGTTTTACATGCTCTAAAATCTGTATTTGATGTTGATCTGTGAATAGATGCATTGAATTGCTGGGAGCTGCATTACTATTTTATCAAGTCTAAAATAATTTGTATGTTTGTAGTTGAAGTACTACTTTGTTGTACAGAATGTTAAAGAATGAGGCAAAAATTGGTACCATGACTGTGCAGACACTTGCAGACTCCTGCAGAAAATACTAAACAATCCATCAACTCTTGTAAAAGTGTAGTTGGAAGAAAGATACCTAAATGCAGTACAGCAGAATCAGAATTACTCTGAGAAAAGCATCTGAAAAATCATCACTTATATTTAAAAGGCATATGGTACAGTTGTTAAAAGTTGAAGGCTTTTTTTTTGTATTACAAATTCAAGTACTATTTCATAATTTTGTTTGCATTATTCTGCTATGGTTTCATCTCACTGAATGAAAAAAGGTGTTTAAAAAATAAGAGCAATTCTAGGAGTCTACTGAGTAACCAGAACTGGTTAAAATGCTTTGAAGCGATGTTCACCATGTGAATGCAAACTCAGCACACAACTTTTTTCTCTATCAAAATATGCTTGTCAGGCTATATATCTAATTTGGCACTGCTGTTCTAAATCATAAAAATGTTATATCTGCAGTAGTTAATTTTCAAAAATGTAAGATAACCAATGCCCAAAAGAAACCAAGTAATCTTGTGTATTGGACTCGTTACATCGTTAAACAGAAAACCTATAAAATCCAGAAAAGATGACCCTTGTTTCTGGGAATGACTTATTTTCTTTCCTTCCTTCTTTGTTTCTTTCTCTTAGTTCCTTTTGGATTTTGCAGAGTTGTCAAATCGCACATTTTATTTTGTCTTTCCATGTCCAGGAAAACTAATCACTCTTCTTCAACCAGTTAATGCTTGACATCTGCTGTGTGCAAGAAACCAATTGTCCCAATCTCAGCTGTGATCTGATTCACAGAAGTACAATAATATGTAATTTTCTTGCTTTGGATTATATCAAAGCTTTCTTATGCAGTTTTTGACTATCATGACTATTCCTTTTTTCCCCAAAATTGTGCTTTCCCAAACACACTAAGAACTTCTTAGAGCTGAAACAATGGTTCTCTATATTTCATGAGTGTTATGTGTATTTGAAAGACATATAAGGACTCTTTTTAACCACATTTTCCTCTTTGTTGAAAACTTCATAAAACATCTCAGCTTCTGCCAGGAAACAATGCCTTCTATTTTTTTTATAGCATACCTCGTGTTATTCGCAGTAGCGTTGCATAGCACTGAGTTGCAGTCGCTAGTTTGCACTAATCCACTAGTTTGGATCACTAGCGTTTTTAAACAAAGAGTCCACAATGGGATGGTTTTTAAAATGAGCAGGCTTGCTTTATTGCCATTTCTATTCAGAAGAGCCCAGACTTAAATAGCATGCAAGTCAGGCACCGATTTCCAAATCAAATGTTTGACCTTGGGATCCTCGTAGCTAAATTTTCAATTCCGAGGCTGTAAAAATATTTGATACCATCTTTCTTATAATCAAACCATCTTTTGTTGTGGAGGCTAATGAAATTATGATTCACTACTGCTTCCGTCTGCAGGGATGAGCCGTAGAGTTTATTTCTACAGAGCAGAAATAAGAACAATTTCTTGTTAGTCTATGAGACTGTTTGCTTCTGTATCTGTCACTTGTAGCATGCTGGCTAATTGTTAGTTTAAAATAGCTCTTATCAATTACTGTTATAGCACACTAGTTCAACAGATTTCCATAATTTGGGATTTCTCCATTTCTTCCATTTGTTCGGATGTGTAAGGAGTGGTTGAGTGTATCATTAATTTTATTCAGAAGGATGTGGTAATGATTCAAGAATGGGAGCAGAGAAATGCATCTTAAAAAGTCAAAATAATAGATATTGCTAGCCATTTAAGTTTTTTGATACCTACTTTGACGTGTCTGAAGGATGTCTGAAAGTGAAGCTCAGCCTTTTCTAGAAAATCATAACTTTTTTTAGTGTAACTCAAGTATTTCAGAAAAGAAAATTACCTCCAAGTGAGCTTACTGAGAATGTTCATTTTACTGTAATGGAGCTTGGAGTATTTGGAAAAGGTGTGAGGTCTTGTATTTTCCGTTGCATGTGAGTTCTTGACATAATTTAATTTACTAGAGATATTTTAATGTATTTTGAATAACTTAATGAGTTCCTTTTGCGTTTTAACAATGTATGAAACCGTTCCATAAAAGGTAAACTAGGATATGTCAGGAGAGGGAGACAATACTTATTTAAGAGCAAAGTGATGACTGGCATCTTTGAAGTAAATTGAAATCTATTTATGGCTGGGCATATTGAAGAGGAAATGAACACAGTGGCCTGAGTGACAAACACTGTATTTAGAGAGTTCCAAGTCTGAGTCTTCTGGTTTGGAGGAAAGGGGATTAGCTTGGCTATTTGGTGGTGGCTGGAACTGCTACTGCTTTGGCATCATGGAGGTTGTCATGGGCTGAGCAGTCCCTTTCAGATACAAGAAGGAGAAAGTTTAGCTAGTCTTATGCAAACAGTTTTTGAAGAATTATCTTCCTTTTCCAAAAGGGTTTTGCTTCGGATATAAGAAAAAAAGAAAAGTATTTATTTATAAAAGCTTGTATGCTTATGGAGGAACATAAACTGCAAGCTTATGAAGTTGAATATATGTAGACTAGAGAAATTTTAAGAGACTTCTATCTTAAAACAGTGTATATGCCTGAGACTTTTTGTGTCTCCTGTAAATGAATGTAATGGAAGAAATACTGTTTTCTGTTCAGCTTCAAAAAGAATGCTTAATAGAGTTATAAATAAATATTTTTACATGGATCTTTCATGAGAGTGGAAAGTTAAAGACACAACTTTAATACACAACAAGTTTGAAGGACGTCTGGAAAAACTTGATTGCACTTGCTTTGGCTGCATCTGTATGGATCAAATGTCCAGTCTTCAACTGATGGAAGGGGCATTTCCCTGGCCATACCGCTGCTGGCTGGGGTTCTGTTCTCTGCCTGCAGTTTGTCTTTTTTCTCGTCGTATATCAAATATGGTAACATCATTCCCTGTGTTAGTCTGAGTTATAAAAGCTAATAGTGTATTTAGGTGAATGCCTGCCCCAGCCAAGCATCAAAAGATCACTTTGGCAGGAGTGGAAGAGTTGCCTTTTGACACAGTTTGATCTCCTGCCCTGTTCACCGTCAGCCTTCCATCGCTCTTCCCCAACACGTCCCCCACCTCCCCCCCAGTTTGTAGGCTGCTTTTAGTCACACAATCAACATGCAAAAGCCCTCAAAATATTAAGTTGTCACAAGTTTGTAGAAAATTGATGCTGAGGAAGAAGGCAGACAACAGCTCAAGGGTTGCCTGCTCTTTTTCTAGCCTGCCAGTTCAGCAGTGAGCCGTTTCTGACTGACCAGATGGCATACCTAAACCTTGGAACAAGCCCTGGCATGGGGTATCTCTTGCTGGTCTGGTAATTAGGAGGCATGTGGAAGATGTAATAGTATCATGTGGGGAATGGATGTTGTGGGGGTGTAGGACTCGAAAGGGGCAAGAGCAGCAAGGCGCTGAGGTTATTGCTGTTCACTGAAATCTATGGGAGATCGGGCCACAAGTTCTGCTTTCCACAAGGCAGGATATCTTGTTTTTAGCAAGGGCTTATTGCAGATAGGCTGTAATTTATTTTTCTAAGGATGAAGATGCCATCAGGTATTTTTCAATGTGCTGCTGCTCCTGCTGCAACTAGTCTGGTCCTTTTAAACTATAAAAAAGTAGCCAGCTGCTGCTACAGGGTAGTTTTTTAGAAGAACATAGGGCAAAAAGTTAAACCACCTTGCATTCAGTAATGAGTAGCTGGTCATGTTTCTTCTCCCTGATACAAAGTTTCCACAGTTCACTCATGAATTTTTAAATGTGAATTTTCTGAATGTAGGTTGTTTTTTTTTTTTTTAAATCAGAATAGTTAGAAATCTGCTCATAGAAGAGATGATTACCTTATAAAGTGTCTGTTTTGTAGGTATGCTGTCTCCTGTTCTCTTGAAAAACCAAAGAGAACAGCAGGAAAACAGACTGCAGACAAGATGGAGAGAAGATTAATGTTTTGTTCATATATGTAAAGTGTGTAAACTGATGTAATTATGGAGTGTGATAACCTGGTTTATTTACTTTGAATACTATGAGGAAAAGGGATAAAGAAGCTCAATTCACTGTCTTCCTGCCAGTATTTTCTACACTAAAATTAAACTGGATACCTTTGTCTACTGGGAAAACTGAGGTTTTTTTTCTTAACTGTGACAGCTACTTGGACAGAAGGGTGGTATGAGAAAATTAATAAAGCAACTGTCTGCTCAGACTTTCTTCAAATTCAGTTATTGGGTATTTAGTCGTGTTTAGTTTCTTTAGCGGACGTGTTCTACACTGTAGCGTCCCAGGAAAGGCTTACCACCTTATATTACAAATTAATAGTATGACCACTTATGATAATCTCTCACTTTCCTATTTGGATGCCACTAAATTATATGATTTTAAGGACTTCATTGTTGCTAAAAAATGAGAAGTTAATGTAAGTGCGGACAGATTTTTAACATTGTTGTTGCCTATACTTCCACTCCTGTGTTTTGCCTGAATTCTCTATTTCTACATGTAATACATAACACCGTAACAACATTCTTGGCATCAACAAGATAATCGTCAAGAGCTGGTTGTTTCAAGCCTTCAAATGAGTAAATCATAGGAAAAAGCATAGGTTGTCTTTAGGTGTATTTTAACTATTTTTAATTTATTGCTAATGGTATCTGAATTACATGTTTATGTTGATCTGCCTAACAGGAATTGCTCTTTTTTTTTAGCATATAAATGAAAATTTGCAAACTATATGCAATATAATACATTCTGTTACATCCAAACTTCCTTTCCTTCTGGTAATGTTGATAGGTCATTGACATTCTTTTCAAAGCTTTTTAAGGATATGACTGAGTCACAGTATTGAAATACTGTACTATGAGTTCTTCAGCCTGTAATTATTTCAGTAAGTATATAAGCTGTAAATGGTCAAAGGCTAGACCTCTGCTTAAAAAAAATAAAATCTGGTAATGAGACATTGTTTTGTTGAAGGCTGTTTAAAAAGTAGTAGATTGCCTCAAAGAGCAAATGTTTGAGACTGAAGAAAATTGGGACTGGGTGGCATAAGCCATGTTACCAAGCATCTTTTAATCATTAAAAGTAGTTGAATTAGAGTCAGAGTCTTTGGTAACATCTGAACAGCTTTGAAATAAGAACTCTGCTACAAGATCCTGTTGATGAGACTAAAGCTGTGATGTCCAGCCTTCCCGGGACAGCTGCACTGGGCGGTCTGAAGGAAGCAATGACATTTGCCTCCCCAACTTTTTAATTTACCACAGCACTGGAAAGTCTCCTAGTCAATGCTTTGCCTAAAGGCATGTGCTGGGGGCTCCAAGTATAGGCAAACAGGAATTTAGCAAATGAAAACCAGTGGGGGGCGGGGGGAGACAGAAGAGTTGGCAAGAGAGAATAAAATGTGTCTTGGTCTAGAAAATAACACAAATATTTAAATGGCTAAATAGTATCTCCCTAGTTCTTTTGTCAAATAGTGATGGTTGCAGTTATGTAGCAAGCTATGTAGTAAGAGAGAGTGTGCAAATCCAGAACCATTAAGAGAATGCAGAAATGTTGACTTGTGAGAATCTACCTATTGGCAGGTGAAAATTTTGAGAAGCATGATTACTGTGTTTAGCCAACTTCAGTTTCACCTTCTTCCTTCCAGCCCCTCTTGACTCTGTCAAGAATAAAATTTACCCTTGACATAGGACTTAGTTTACTTTTTATATTTGCCTGTGCCTTCTCGAAACAAAAACATAAAAAGAAGGAACATTTTTGTACCGTCTGCTTTCATTTACAGCATAGGGCGCACCGTTATAGCCCTGGGGTGTGTTGTAATAATTGTTGAGAAGTTAGACAAGACAGTTGATGTATTTGGATAAGACATGATGTCTCTTGAGCAAAACATTACATGGTAGTCCAAACCAGACAGACAAGATAGTTATATAAGAAGTTAAATTTACGTGCTGTCTGTATTCTTGTAGTTTCTTTTACATGCATGTGCTGAAGATAGCACTGAACTTCTAGTCTTTTGTGAACTTTTTGCAATATTCATTCTTGATGAGTAAGCAGAATATTGTTGTTATGGTACTGCAAATCAAATTGACTTTTCCCTTCTGTATATAAGTTTTCCACGAATATGGAAAGTTGATAAGGCTTTTGCTGAAAGGGTCATATTTAAGTCATCACCTTTTTATTTAGAACTTAGTTTCTGGAAGTGTGGAACGCTTTTTTGGTGCAAATCTAAGGGCAATGCTGACAAATCAGTGGTTTGAGTATACTTGGTCTGTGCAACATTTCAGCTTGCAAAGCAAATAACTGTTCTCCGCGTTTGCTCTTCTTTTAAAGTTGATGAAGCACTTGAGTAGCTACTCATAAGTTGGTTCTTATGAATTTTATATCCAAGTAATTTGAATCTAAATGTTCATGTATCATACAATGGAAATACAGCTGAGGTATTTTGACAAATGTATGGTCTTCTGTTTTGATGGGAGCCTCGCAGGGAGTTAATTGGAAGCCCCAAGTTTTCAGTTGCAGAGGAAGAACTTAAAAATGCTTTTTCAGCTGGTACAGCTTCTCTAGTTTAGTTACTAATGATGAATTGGACTTGAGGCTTTAAAAAACATAGTACATTTCCTAATGTACACAAAAAAAGTTAGTTGATACTTTCCACATGAGCCAATATTAAGAAGTGGTTTGCAAAGGGAATGGCTTTGTCAAACAGTTGAGCTGAAAGCTGAATGAGTTGGGAGGCTTTGTTTTGGCCTGTCATGAGGTGTGCAAAGGTGTTGAGAGCTTCCTGCATCCTTTTCTTGAGGTAAAGTTAAACATTTTGGGTTAAGTGGTTTAAGACAGTACAGTACTTTGCAAAGATTTTTCCCATCATTCTAAAGGAATAAGAATAATTCAGTGTTGATTGAACAAAAGTAGCACATTCATGTTTTCATTGCTTTTTATTTAACTGTATTTTTAAAAGATGCCTTCTTTTGTTTTGGTGCTTGCTGAAGTGTTCTATAGTATAGCATACCTGCTATCAATTAAGATGTTCAGATTATATTCTGCTGTAAATCATAGTCTCTATATCCAGACCTTCCTTTCAAAATAGTAAGTACCTAGCCTATTTGTTACACTATTTTATCTTTAGTAGCTTTGTTTTTAGGGATTGATTAGGAACTTAAACATTCTGTATGCTTTCCTATGGCTACCTAACTTTTGGTGTACACCAGGATGAGCTTCTATATGGAAGATTCCTGTTTTATCCCTTTCTAGAATATTCAAACAAGAAATAATCCTCAATCCTCAAGTAGCCAGGTGGTTTAGGGAAGCAAGAGTTTACGCAGCTGATGTCTCTCCAGTTACTGAAAATGCTAAATGGTTGGATTCAATCTGAATAGCTGATGGAGATTTCCAGTAGTGAAAGCTTCTCGGACCCTGAAGCAGCCTGCCAGGTATCACGTTAGTAATCCTTCACTCGTGATGTTATGATGTAATTCACAATGTTCCTGGTCCACAGCAGCTGCTGAAGAGGTGTCTAAACTGAGATGGAAAACAGATACAGAATAACTGAAAAACAAACAATTAGAGAAAATAGAAGACATAATTTCCACATAATGGGCCTGTTGAAATCTAGTGTAACAACAATGGCAGGTCTCAAAATTTAAGAATCAGGTGGTTAGCTTTGTGAGCACACTGGTCTGACACTGCTGCTGAAGTAAACGGTCTTTCCAGGCCATTCTTTCCCTTTCTTAGGCATGTATTGTGAAATAGATTGCAAAATTTTCTGGATTGCAGTGCATTTCTGTGCTAAATTAGCTCTAACCTGTACCCAAATGTGATGTTGTCAGAAAGGAGTGTGGGGATAGAAGCAAATGCTTAGGGACTGGGGGACGGTATTGTGCATTCCTTGTGCTGCAGTGCCGATTTTCATTATTCTTGACTTTTTTTTCTTGATTTTAGACATGATGTATATGTAAACTGCATATCTTGTCTCCTGCATACTGAAGTATCTTCTGGGTTTGTTTTTGTAAAAGGAAAGGCACTGCAAATAGCTGACTGGCTCAGCAATTAGTAAACTAAGTGAAACAGGGTGTTTCTAGGAAGAAACCTTAAGATTTGCAGCACTTTTCTGGAAACTGTTTGTTGTATTGCTGCATTGCCAAAGGCTGCATTAAAACAGCAGTGCTTTTTTTAGAAAAGTTAATTCATTGGTTTATTGTTGTAGTTTCCTCATCCTTGTTATGACAGTGTTAATAGGTCTCAGTATTCTGTTTCAACTCCCTGTTACTGATTTTACAGAAAGGGACAAGAAAGAATTTAGGATTAGTGTTACTAACTCAATCCATTGTTTTGGAAACTTGATAACGTAATGTTTCCTGTGTTCCTTTGTGGTAAACAAAACTTCCTGAAATAGGGACCATTATCTCACCTGAAGCCAGAAAATTTTGCCTGCCTGTTTCTACTTAGAAGAATTTTTTTTTTGTTTGTTTAAAGCGATCTTCGTGCTCTTGCAAATGAGAAATGATAGTCATTTGTCAGCTCAGCCAAATTTCAGATACTGTTGCAAGCAGCAGAGCTTTGCCTGGAGGCAGATGAAGATATCCGAAACTAGAATTTCTGTGGGAGGGTTAGTATTTGTGTATGAAGACATATGCTCACTCAAGCAGTTTGTTGTTTTAGGGTACATATTCTCCTGTTGACACTGACAGACAGTCTTACCGAAATGCTTTAAATCTGGCAGAAAGCAGCAAACCATTCCTTTTTCACTTCCATTTCTTTCCCTCACCACAAAATTTTTGTTTTAAATAGAACATTAATATTTTCAAAGAACTGAGTCCCGAGGCCAGACTTTTTTCCTAGGGGAGGTTCTGTGCTCTAGGCTGTTAGGCTAAGTTGTTTGTTTTTTTTTTTTTTTTTTCTAAAGGTTTACTTTTATGTGCTGTAAGCTTCCTGTTCCTTGAGTTAAAGTCCTCCGAATAAGCAGTGTGTTATTTTGGACTTTGGAGTTATGATATGCTTGTTCACCTCTTAAATAGCTGTCTTTAATATTTCTATTACTTATTGGGGGACTAATGTTGTAATGGGTGGTAATATAGGGCTTCATAAAAGCTTGTAGACAAGAATGCAATTTTCTCATTTTCCTCTTTGATTAACAAGTGCTAATTACATCTTGCGAAAGAATACTTCCTATTTGATTTGTGAGGTTTATTTATGGTTACATTTGGTTCCTAAGTTAATAAATATGTAAACAGCCTTTTTTAGCTCTGTGTACAGCCGTAAATTTGTTTTAGAGTGACTCCAGTATTTGTATTTCTGTCACAATGAAGGTACAGAGCTGCATAGACAGTAGAGTGTCTCTTATGCCAGAGTGTTGGAAGAAATGATTTCTCAGTGTCTAAACAGACATAAGTAGATGTGTGGAGCAGCGGTTTTACTTTGGGGACTTTCTACCACTTCACACTTTGTTTATTAACTTCATGAAAAAATATTACATCATTGAGACTCATTGTAAATGTTGAGAATCATTGTGTAAATTTGACATTTGCTTTTGCAAATTTATCAGTTGATTTATTTCAAGTACTGCTGGTTGTGGATGGCAAGTCTTAGGATCTTGCTTAGATACCTCACCCTCCCCCTTCTCTCACTGTAAGTATTATGCTTTAGTGCACACTATAATACCGTGTGTGACCTCCAAAACAGCTAAGCCTTTGGTTAGAACAATTCTGTAGTTCCATTTCTCTACGTATAGGACAGATTGCTATAATTTTATTCTTCCACAGTTGCCTATTGCCACTTGCAAACTGATTTCTTGTCCCTTGTGAGGCTGAGGTTGTGATCTTTTAAGCACCATTAAAGCAGTATATTTGAATGTCCATAATTTTGCATCCCTCTGATCATCTCCGAGGTAATGGGAAATATTTGTTGTTATCTCACTCTCTGTAGTTCCATTAAAAGTTATCAGTGGAAATGGAGAAAATGGGTATGACAATAACTCAGGTACATTTTTTTTTTTTCCTAAACTCTGCTCTCCCACACCCTCCCCCTGTAAGCTTTCTTACTGTTTTGGGGGTTTTTTTGTTGTTTTTGTTTTATTTTGGGGTTTGGTTTTTTTTGGTTGGTTGGTTTTGGTGTTTTGTTTTCTATCAGACAGAAAGTGAGAGGTTACAGATTATTCAGTTGAGATGATACCTGAGAATATAGCAGGTAGCTTTCCTGAAGCGCTCTGCTCAATGTTGACGAAAGCATTGCACCATAGGGCATACAATTTTACTGAACATTTGAGGGCAGCTGTGGTTGATTTTAATGTAGCTATGTATTTAACTATTTTGTATTCCTAATTAAATAGGATTTTTTTTTCATCAGTAGGTCTGGGAACTTTTTTTCTGATGAGTCAGGGAAGACTAGAAAAGGTTAAATAGAAAGCATTGTCTTTCTCGGCTAAAGGGATCCTATGTTTGTTTGCCAGTGTTAATGTACATGTACCATATGTACATCATGTACACTTTTTCTAGCAAAGAACAGTCCTCTGAAAGTGGAAGTTGAGCCATATTCATAACAACTAAATGAAGAAATCCACTTTTTGTACGTACCTCTATGCACATGTACACATGCACACATCTGTATAGATGGCTGGGTTAATGCCATTTGGCACACTGGAGGGAGTTAGTGATTCTGCCTAGTTGCTGCTGCTTGGTTTAAGGCCATTGCCATACACACATTTTTTGAGGAAGATAACTACTTGAGCTGTTACAGTAAGCAGTAATTGTCTGATGTCTCCTGACCTTCACATGACTTGCGGTGAAGAGTTGTCAGTGAGGTCCAAAGTCAGTGGTTTGTATATGGGAGATGCGTTCTCTGTAATGTCAAGGGTTGTGCATCTGCTGCTGGTCCAACATGAGCTCTCCCAAGTAGGGGGAGAGAACACAAGACTGGGATTTGAAACTATTGTGGAATAGGATAGGAAGGTGGAGATTTTGAGAGGGACGTACAGCTCAGTCTTTAAGTTTTCAATAGCCCATCACAATAGAAATATTGCTGAAAAACTACCCACTCTTTATAAACGAACAAAATGAGTGGAAAACTTGTAGCTGACACTACATCTTATTTTCTTGACTTCTGGGTTCCTTCATAGTGAATGCTTTGTTAACTGAAGGAGCTGAGAGGTGTCTAATGCATTTTGCAGCATGGCTCACATCCTCCATATGAATCCGTGCTGGTTACTTTGCATACGTGTGGAACAATGAGGGTAGTGTTTCCTGGTGGCTGAAGAGAAGGTGCAGAGGGTGTCTGCCAGCTCGCAGCAGTCAACACACAACTCTTTGTTGATAGTCCCACTGAAGGCGAGCATGCCTGGACCATTGATGCTCCATGCTCATACTTAGGGTTGACGGACATTAATGCTATCAAGATAAACTGGTTTTGCTGTTTGCTTTACTAGTTTTTAAATCGTGATAGTTAAGAAAGACTTCCATTGGCTTTACAGATCTGTAGTTTGTTTTTTGTCTTTCTAGGGAGCAGTAGTAAGGTTATGAAAGATGGCTTTTATCTTTTTCAAGTTGTGCAATTCTGTGTAGGTATGGTTTGAATGAATTATGAAACAGATATTCCTTACAGGCCAAAGAGATTTAGTAATGATGCTGAATATGATAGTAGAGACATTTAGCTGTTCAGAGCAGTAGATTTTCTTGTATTTGTATTTTTTTTTTTCCTTGTGCTTTCCAGCAGTGCAGTACTCAGCAAAGTGGAAAATTAGCTTTTTTTTTTTGTCGTCTTGATTTAGGGGTAGGGAATGTGGGGGAGCATTTTACAGCTGACTTCTAAAAATATTTACTTAAAAAACCCCAAACAAGCAAAAAACCCAACCCATGCGTTCAACCACTCTTCGTCCCTTTCACACACGGCTAGTGTTGGCTTGTGTTGATTTAAGTCAGTGGCCCCAGAAGGTGGCAGGAGGTCTGTGAGAGGAAGGTTGCATTGTTTCAATGGCTGCACTTGCCAGAATTGTTGCTTGAACTATTGATGAAGGCCGATAAACGTAAGGGCACACACTTTAGGTGTCAGCTGGATAGAAATAACTGTTGCCTTGACAATTTTTTATAAGTTTTGGGGAGGCAGTATGATAGCAGTATGTGCTTTACACCTGTTGAACATATACCTGTGTTTTGCTTGTTGTATTATAAATTATGCCTGTGAATCTTATTTTTTCTGACAAATTGCATGCAGGAAAAAAACTTCGGATTGTCTCCATTAAGAAAGACTTATTCAAATGATTATTTCCCTTGCTGTCTTTCTGTATAAGATAAAGCCATGGAGACTTATGGAATAAAACTGTGGTGGTTTTGTTGTATGGTCTTTTTTTATGTATTGTTGGTCACTTCAAGACCAACAGGTAGACGATGTAGTTTTCTCAGTGTTAAAACTCTGTTTTCTCTGGAGTTTCATGGCAGGCTAATAACTTTCTTTCCTCTTCACTCCCTTGCTCTGACGTTTCTGACCATGTACAGGGTCATACCACTGCACTGAGCTGCTGAAATGGTGTTGGCTATGTACCATTGGCAGCTGTATGATTGCCTGTGTATGGAGGTGTGTCACTGAGTAAACAGAAATCGACTGTACAGACTGGGAAGATAATGCATGACTGAAAAAAAAAAAAATCATACAGTCAATCCATATTATATTTAGGAAGAGGTGAAAGTGGTAAGTGGGATAGAAAGTGACAATTAGGAATAGATATTTCATTGTGCATAAGAAGCTCTGCATGACTGTTGCTGTTACTAACATTAGATGTGTCAGAAGGAAGTTCTTTGAATAATAGGAATGCGAATATTGAAATTGTTCAGTATAGACACTTACTTGAATACAAGACAATTACATTTTGCAGTCTGCAAACATTGTGGCTGTGAATCTGGTCAGCATACCAGAGTGGTGGGCTAAAATTTGTTCAGGTTTAGATAAAAGCTCAGAGTATTGGATTCCCCTGAGAGGTCAATTTTCCAAAAACCTGTCGTTGTTATTAGGTACCACTTGCAAAAGCTACAGCACACACTGTGCAGAGGGTCTGGTGCATGTGATGACAGAACATTTAGCTGGTGGTAATGGAGTATAAAACAGGACAGTAAAAATTATTGGCAAGGGAGATCTCTGCCTAGAATTATCCTTATCTAACTTTCATCCTGTGAAATATTTGAAGTTGATGTGAGAACTTATTAACAGAAGCTGCGTGGATTCCAAATTCCAAAACCGTAGCTCTAACAATTTCATTTGAAGTCTGTAGGCTGCTTGTATATACAGTTTAAAGCCAAAGTAGTCTTCAGTTTAAATTGTGTAGCATTGTAACATTGTATGGAGCACTGAAAGCTAATGGCTACTGGTAGCCTTAATCTAAGTAGTCATAAATGCTATTGCAGGAGAAACTTTCTTGTTTTTGTTCACCTACACATCCTGTTATTGGTCCAGGTCTCCTAACCCACTTGCCTGTCCACATCAGCAGTATGTAGGTTATTATTTTTGGGGGGTTACTTAGGAATCACACTAAGAAAATGAAAGGGCACAGTGCATCCTCTTCACATTGTTTGTTTGGGTTGGTTTTTGCCGGTTTCTAACTAAAATGACTTTTGTTTTTAGTCAGAACCATAAGAAAATCACCATCCAGTTCTGTGTGAATACTGTGCCTTAATTTTTGTTCCTGACAGGATATAATGGAAAATACAGCTAGAGTAGAAACATACTGGAGGGATGTAGTTACAGGTAGACAGTCTGCTCTTTGAACATGCAGTTTAGGGAAGCAAAGTTGGAAGGCTTATTGTGAAGATCAGAAACTCACAATCAAGCCAATCTAAATTCCTCTACAACAGGAAGTTTGTGGACTGGAGAAAGCCATATGTGATGCTCTTACAGAGCAAGCTAAGGAAGCATGGTCTAGATAAAAAAAGCTATTTTAGGGTGTGTGTAAAATCATTAGGTTAACAGTAGCCAGAGTTTTATTTTTCAGTAGTTCACTTTCAGCAAGGGAAGGCATATTGTATGGGATTTTGGTAGCTGTTTCAGCTATTGTTCTTGTTCATGAACTGGGTAATGGAATACCATATGGTTATGAAATATGAAGATAACGTGCTTGGAAATAAATGCAGGTATGCAAAACTGGGATTCAGAAGAATCATGAATGTTGGAAAGATGGCCTGAAAGAATAGTGATGTAGAAGAATAAGTGAAATGCTTTACATTTAGGTCAAAATAACATAAAAACAAAAGATGGAAAGCAACTGTTGAAGTTGTTCCTGCCACCCCATTTGCCACCTTGATCTAGGGCAAACCATGGATTATAAAATGAGAGTTAACAGTGCAGCATTGTTCAGAAAGAAGAGGGGGGTGTGTGTGTGTGTATTAGCATGAATAGATGCTGGTATAATCTGAAGGACATACAGAGTTGAACCTTCTGCTGTGTTCTGTCTTGTAAGGTTAAACTACTGTATCAGTTTTGGCCATTGTACTTCAACAAAGATGTAGGCACAGTTAATTTGCCTCTGGAGGGTAACGGTAATGGCTGGCAACTTAGAAAAGATGGTATGTGTAGAAAGAATGATTGAATTGGCATTTTTGTAACCCAAAGAAAAGATCAAGGGAAATTATAAGCTTTTACGTGTGTGGAAGCTCACTACAAAAAAGCGAACATCTGCCCTTGGTAGATGTGCCTTGCTTACTAATGGCAACATGGACCATCCTCTGTGTCTTGCTCTCATTGTTTGCTTTTTGTTTGTGTGTTTTATAAGAGCTCTTTCTGTCCAGTGTCTGGACAGTACTGAACAAAAAGCCTGTCATCTTAGGATCCTTTGAAGAACTATATAAATTAGCAAAATTGCTAAAAGGTGGATCTTCATCTAACCAGAGAGATGTATAGGTAGATACTTCAGTTAAAACTCTTGAGCAGTTAGAAGAAAACTTGCTCCCAGATTTACCAGCCACTTCATCAGTAATGGACTAGTTTCCCCATCTGTTAAAAATGGGTTATGTTTTCCACCCATGTGAGGCACTTGATTTTATTGAAGAAAAGTGATATAAAAAAAAGCTAACTTAACATAAACAACACTGATTTTTTTTCATATTGCATATCACAGTGCAATGTTTAGAGCCTAGTCGTATATATCATAGAAATCTGTGTGTTTAACCTTCTTGAAGGTTGTGACTAATTTGCTTTGATAAAGGCAGTTGGGTGTCTTCAGAATTATGTCATGATCTCTTAATATTTAACTTTCAGAAAGGTAACAATCATGTAATTTATTTTAGGGGTCCTCCTGGGTATGTCTTGGGTCATCTTGTGAATCTGTATTTTCCTGTCTCTTTGAAACTTTCCTATTTTTTATTTTTTTTTTTTTAGATTTGGTAAAAATTGGTATTATTTCAGGGAGATCCTTAGCCAGTTCTTCTGAAATTCAGCCTGTAAGCCACTTCTGTGGATACAGAACTGCTTTCTATTCCTACATCAGTATTTTAGTAATCTGTCCTCAAACAGAGAACAAAAAATTAGGAGTTGAGGCATTTTCCCTTTTCTACTTTGTTATGCAAAAAAAAAAAAAAAAGAGAAACTGCCAAGTATTATACTTACTTCACCTGCCTCAGTACTGGACTAATAATTTGTTTCGGAATAAGCAGTTGATAAACATCTTTTCTATCACTGCCAATCTTAGCTTTCCTTACCATGTATTTCCTCCATACTGTCATGTTACCATAGTGTTGGTATCTTATTTTTTCTCCTCCCTTGTACATAATTTTTCGTCTGGACAGGTCATATATAAAGCTAACAGTTTAAACAGGTAGAGCAATAAATTTGAATTAACTTGGTAGCCTCATATATAATATAGCAAATACAACACATAAGCTCATAATATATGGCAAATATTACTTAAGTGTAGGCAAGTTGCAGTTGCATTAAAAATTGAAAAAATCTACTTTCTTGTCTGTTAAGATATTTTGTTTATTTTTCAGCTGCTCGGAACTTCCTTCAGAAACTGCTGTATTAACAGGGTAGAGGAAGGGATTTGAAGGAATGCATTCAATATTGCTAAAATGTTAACAGATAACACTTGGAAAGGCTCAGGCATCATTTTTCAGGTGTCACTTTTTTTTAGAAGTGAAAAAACATTACTTAGGCATCAGGTCTGTGTTAGTTTAATAACACTTTTTTTTTTTTTTTTTTTACAAAAGTTGTCATTGTAAATGCTAACGTTTAACTTGTGGGCGAGATGAAAGAATGTGGAGAAATCCCTGCATCTATAAACTAGAATATGTATGGCAAAACTTAGTCCAGAAGAATGATCATCTGGGGAGCTGCTCATGTGAATGTGTGCCGTTGAGGAGGCTGTTTTTTAGCCTTATCGAGAACAATTCATAGTTTGTTGTGCTAAGCGTTCATGATTGGATAGAGGACGACATATATAGAACTCAAAAATAGATAACTGCTTATTTGGGAGGACAGGCAGTCCTCCCACTTAAATCACATCATCTGAAAGGCTAAAAAATTTTGATGACTTGTTCCACCTCTCCACTCTACCCTGCATATGTTGTTTTCCTCACAGGCTTAGTTCACTGCCTCTTTTTAGAAGCAGTCTTTTGGCTCCTTCTCCCTTGCACAGGATTTTGAAGTCTTAAATGATGGAAAACTTTCCTCCCCTTCCACCTCAAGCTCTGCCACAATTGAGTGGGGAACTTACTTGAATTTCTGTTCTTCTTCTAGGACAGCCTTAAGACCTTGTGGATGGAAGACCTCTTGTGCTTCTACGTTCATGTCAGAATGGCCTAGGCCAGTCTGTTGCTCTATGGTTCCTACCACAGGCGCTCTACAGCAATGTATTGGGATTTTGCCACCAGTGCTAGTGGACCATCCAGATGGCTGTAAACCTGCAGAGGAGGTCAGTACAAAATGTGATCCGGGGATTTTTGATGCTTTGGTCAGGTCTGTCTGCTTTGGATGTATCTTAGAGCAAAGGAAGCACTTGGATATTGCATGTATGCTACTACTTTGTCATTGCATATTCCCTTTTCTTCTGTTCCTTCAGGGTCCTGCTGGGCCAGTTCAGTTGTCTGCAGCTATTAAACAGGTGTCCATAAGAATCTCTTTAGAGATCTAACTTATCGGTTACTGTGGTCATCTCAGGATATTGGAAAGCACAATATCCAAGTGGGTAAAGCACCCCAGTTTTAGTTCTCCTAAACTTACCTTTACTCAATATAATATCATCTTGAAAAGAGTGGTCTAGGCCAATCAGCTGGAATTCGGATCAATTTTCCATCCAGCTGAACTAAGAAAGCCTGTTCTTCATTTTCTGTGTTTTTACAGTAAACACAGTTCCCTTAAAGCATCCTTGTCAGACAAGAGATGACTTATTAAACTACAACTGTGTAGTCACTGGCAGCCCAATGAGGTGTTTAACAACTAAGTTCATGTCAAGCCTTCTCTCTGTGTGCACCTCCCACTTGCTACTGTTGGTTTTGTTTTTGTTTTTTTTTTTAAGCTTGTTTGAAACAAGGTGTAGAACCAATGTTTAACAGGACAAGATGGATGTGGTAGGACAGGTCTGTTTCCTTCGGCACAAAAGATTAACTAGTTCAGTTGTATTGAGTGTTTTAAATGTTGTCCTCTGCCTGATATCCTTGGTATTGACATTTTGTGCTTATTTTCCACCTTGATTATTTTTTTCTTTCCTGCAAACCCGTTAGCACCTTTCATAAGGTTAGTTTTCACAGACTGAGTTCTGAAGAACTCATTGGGGACAAGTTTGAAGTTCAGGTTCAGTGGGGGGAAGAAAGAGAGAAGCCTGTTTCAGGTCTAAGTGGAGCCTTTTCCAGTCAACTTCAAAAGATCTTAATCTGTCATGTACTCTTAAATTCAGTGCTTAAAAAGTACAGCTTGAACAAGCATCAGTTTAGGGGAGAGGGGAAAAATATATCCAAAAGTACTACCCAATATTGTTAAATAATATATTAGAAGCTACTCAGAATAAAAAAATTAGGGTAAAAAAAAAAAGGCAGAGCAAATTTTTTATTTCTGGATTTACTGCTTATGACCTCTCAAGCTGTATGTCCTCTGATATTTCTTTTACCCTCGCCCCGCCACTTCTTCTGTGGTGGTTGACTATAATGGTGAGTTTAATGAGGTAGCAGATTTGAGTGGGAATAACTGCTCTTGGGGAGGATATATGTGATTTGGTCTGTGTCTACACTGGGAGACTGATATAACTGAAAAACCACAATTGTTCTTGGTTATTTTTCAGCTATATCAGCTCGCTGATTGAGTTTCTTCATTGCTGTGTAAATTTTTGCTGGCAAAGCAGAAGTCTGCCATGTTGGAATGAGAGAGAACCTGCAGTACCAACTACTCACGCAGTAGTGTGTTGCTGGAACTTTAAGCACGTAGTATCGCTCTTCAAGCATATCTGCTCTCTCTCGTTGTAAAGATTCTAGTATCTTACGAGAAGATGAAAATAATTCAGGAAAGTTACTGCAAAGGAATTTTAAATTAATTGAAGCACAGAATTCTAAAGGAGATTCTTAAAGTATCTGTTTTAATTTAAATTTTAAAAAGTGATTGTATTACTCAAATGCCGAGGTCTTCAATTAATGTATAGCTGAATTCACAAAACAGATCATATTTCCTTTTTTAATGTTTTCTGACACATTAACTTTTTTTATGGTGACCTGTTTCTCTCTTGGCTTCTAGTCAGGTGTGAATTTTGAATTGTAAAAAAAGCTTAAGTTGCTACCAGCTCTATACCTTGAAAAGTGATGTGTCAAATTAAATACATTAGCTGGTTTTTACAAAGTGCCTGACAGCTTCTGCAAAAAAAATGGCAAAGTAATAAGCATGTGAGTATGTGAGGAAACTTAAGTAATTTAGTGAAGTTTAATACATATCTGCCATACCTATTGTTATACTGATTGTTTTTTCTGTGGTACTGTGCAGAAATCTGTTATTATCAGTCTTCTAGGTAACTGGAAAAAAAAAGTGAACTCTTTCAAGAAATAATCTTTCTGCCTTAAATTACGTATCACATTTCAGATTACTCTGGACCGCTGCACAGTGCAACAAATAACACATTCTAAATTTTATTTACTCTTTCCCCCTTACTGATGCAATACCTTTATCTTGATATGGCCGGTTTATTTAAATTTGTCAAGCCTTTCTCATATTAGGATGAAAACCAGCAAGTTAAGCCAGATGGAATCATTAGCTATAATACAGTAGTCTTGAAATTTAATGTATGAGTGAATCCACCATTTATCTTCTAGAGAGTTAAGAAATAATATCCAGGCACTTTGGAAAAGCATTTATTACAGCATGCTGAAAATGTAGTGTTTTCCTGTGAAAATGACTTTGTTTAAATACTTCCATGATCTAAGTGAAAACTGATTTTTTTTTTGACAGATTTATTGATTTTTGTTTTTCTAGCTCTTTTACAAAAGAACTCAAAATGTGATAGGTTTCTTCTTGTTTAAAAAAAGTACAGATTTTTGAAGCTATTAACAAAGCCAGATTGCTGTTTTCTGCAGAATTCAACTTACTGTTTCCACACTAGTGCTTTTGATCAAATGTGAACTTGAGTGTCAATTTTTAAAATTTTTCGATGAAGTTGAAAGCTGGGAAGCATGCTCAGTGGTTCTGTTTAACCTTTGGAAATCCAAACTGGAATTTCCTGCGCAAGTGCTGTGATTACAGTGACTTGATACGGCTACCCAAGAGCTTCTTTAAATTTATATCCATCTGTTTGATGTAGACCTTTTTTCTTTCTTGTTACATTTTCTCACATTAATAATGGTATACTTTTTATAATGGTGTGTCCAGAGTGCAAACGACAGCTCATTCTGAAAAAGTATAAAACCTAGATGATGATTGTTACACTTGGGTGGATTTAAACACAAAGTCCTTGTTGTCTCAGTGTTCGTACTTTGTATTTTTAAGTTTCAGCAAACCAAGTTTACCTAGTGGATTTTTTTTTTTGCTTAATTGTTTGAAAATACTACTCTAGTGAATATAAAGAGGTTTAAAATATTTACCGTAGTATTGGAGATGAGTCTGAGAAAAGGCTTCAATGTAGCAAGTGTTCTGTTTGTTTGTAAACACTAGCAAATGAAGTCTTGTTTTCTAAATATTTTATTTATAAGGTTTTCTAGTATATCTGGTTTGGGGCAGTGGGGGAGAGGACAAAGCTGTTTGACAAAATTAATAGACTGGATTTCTTGTCCTTTTTAGTCTTTGGGTTTTTTTTCTATATAGTCTCAATATTCTGCAATTATAAGTGATTTTATTCTGCTGGATGACCATATATTGTTTTTTTTTGTTTGCCATCAAATTTCTGCCAGTCTTTCATGACTATTCGGTTGGGCTTTTTTGTTTGGGTTTTTTTTTTTGGTGTCTACCAACCTAGCTTTTTCATGTATTCATATTTCTAGGGACTGCTAATGTAAAGACCATTTCATTTATTTGCATTAGGACTGGCATATGACCTGGGTGGGTCAAACTGAATTCTTTCCCCTCCACTTAATGGAATGTGGAAGCTCTGCCTGGTAATAACTTATAATGGGCTAGGTGTATGTCTACGGTCAATTAAAATTTCTATGCTTATGTCCAGCATTCATAGTTGTTTACTTTTACAGTTACAGAAAGACGTATTTGGTGGATAGGTGAATACTGCGTGCTTCAGGTTTTTTGAAACATATGGGCAGCTGTATATTTCTTAGACAGGTGGGGTCTTAACTTCTCCTCCTCCTCTTTCCTCCTCCTTTTATTATGAAGTCTTGATTCAAGCAGCAACAGAAAAGCACTTTTTCATCCTGGCTCTGCTTCACCTGTTATCTTCATTTTTGTTGGTATGGTAGCAAGCTAGGAGATGTAGATGTAAGAGCAGTGGGGGAAGGAGTGTAAGGAACAGAATTGGTCAGAGCTGCTGCCTGCCTGAGAGTTAAGGATAGTTTGCTTGCTTGAATATCAGAGGGGAAGACACAATGAAAAGGAAAGGGAGGGTAGACTGTTGTTGTGAGAATGTCCCAAAATGGGAAACTAGCCTTTGCAACCGTTCAAAATAGACAGTACTGATACTTCTGTAAATTCTCTTGTACCGTCAGTCATCACAGATTAAAGGGATAAGAAGAAAACCTGTTAACAAAACCATTGAATTCTTTACCACTCTTCATTTTACTTGAGATAACTTAACCCACCATGACTTAAGTGATTGTCATCCTTATTTTGTCAAATTATATTTCCTAATTCTTTAAGTCTTCATGTTTATTCACATGCATTTTCCTATTCAGCAGTTTTTAATTTGATACCTGCCTGCATTTGATTTGTCAGCAGGTTCTGCAGTAATTCTAGGCAGAATTCAGCCAGCTTCTCTAGCATAAACACCCTAAGGCCCCAGCACGTACCATCAATTTTTCTTTACTTGTATTGTTTTCAAAGCTTTTTCTCTAGAACACTTACATTTTTTGAATGTTTTCCACATATAGTAAAGGTAGAGGAAAAAATGTTCTTTGAATGTATTTGGTATTTCTTCAAGTTCCCCTTCTGGATTTGTAATCTACAATAGAAAGTTTTCAGGATTAGAGGTTTCTGCAGTTATTCACATAAGTGTGGTTGAATCTGTTCACTGCAATTTACCCTATGTTGCCAGAAATCTCCTTTGTAATCTTTTTCCTAATTAGCTGACTCTGCTTTTCTTTAATTCAAATTCTTGCCCATTAGTGATTCATCCTTAATGATGACTATTTGCCTGTGTAATTTTCTGCCGTCTTTAAAAGTGTTTGAAGAATTAATGAACAATTTTATACCACTCTAGCTTTTGGCTTTGATACATATCTAAAGAATAATCAGAAGCTTTATGGAGGTTGAATATTTTAGAACATTTGAGACTTAGCTTGCAAGATTTAACAATTTCTCTTAACGTATGAAGAAGGTTTCAAGATTGCCTTGTAAAAGAATTATTCACTTGATTATTCATAGTCTGCTTAGGTCTTTGTCTATGAAAAATGTGTAGCTAGTGAAGCTGAATTCTTCTGACCTTTAAGTAGTCAAAGATTTCTCCTTGAAATTTGTGATTCTTTAATACTGACACCTGAGTTGCTAGTTTTCTTCTCTTCTATCTTAATAGCAGAATAGAGTAAATTCCAACCCCCTTTGTGTGCACCACTGTTTTCAAGAAGAATCTGCATATTTCCTGAAAGTACTTCAAAAGCAAATGCAACCTGACGTTTGTAACTGTTGACATGTGCAGACTGAAATAGCATCATCTGCAGAAAATTCTACTGAGTATTTGACACATCTGTATGAAGAGTGATCTATTGATAAGGATAGGATTCATTTTAGTTCAGTCTCAGCTGGGTAAAAACGGAGTTTGCAGTTTGACATTTTAATGTAGAACTTTTAAAAATTTTTGCAAGTAAATTTGATTTTTCTGGACTGTGCAGAAACATAATAAAGGAAGATGGAAAATATGAGCATTGAGAATATGGAACAGCTTACTGTGTTTTTACTTCCACGTAGTCTAATCTAGTGCATATGATTTCTTAAAGAAGATTGCTCACAATAGTAAATCTAATTTTTTTTTTTCAGCAGGAATTTTAACTTTAAAAGAAGTCCTGTTAGCTTGCCTGTTCTACTGTAGCTCATCTTGGACCTGTCAGATGATTTAAAATAGTCTTTAGAATGGGTGACTTCTTGATTATTAAAATTCTTGACTGCTTGCATGCATTTGGTCTCAGTGAACATATGCCTTGTAAGGCCAAGTGATGCTGCTTTTGGCTAGAAGCCTTCATGCTGTGTTACATTGTGTCACAAGCCTGAGTATCTAAAATATGTGGTGGTGTTTATAGGTTTTTGTTGCAGACAGCGAATAGTATATTAATAGCCTAATCTCTACTACTGTGATGCTATCCCATTGTAATAGAAATTTTGTGTAGTTCAGATTTTTGTTTCTTAAAATAGCCTTGGAACCAGCATTTAGGTGCATGACCAGCATTAGGGAAGCTAAAATTACTTAGTTTTAACAAAGTGTTTCTTCTGAGTAATGGTGAACTTCCAAGGTCTGTAGCTCACATGACAAAATTGTTTTCCTTGAGGAACTGGAGGTCTTCACCTAGAACACCTGTGCTGATGTGACCCAGATTTTCCTCTTCCAGCTCTGTAGTGTTGGGGTTGGAAGACCAGCTAGCACAGCTCTTCAGGGATTTATTAAAGATTGGAGTCAGTTTATAGCTCTGGGATGCTGATGGGCAGGAATGTTCCTGTACTGAAAAAGCTTAAGTGCTGGGTCACCGACTGTGAATCTTCGAAAAACTGCAGAAAATCCCACCTCAGGCCTCTGTGAAGGGTAGCAGAAGGCTCAAAGAGATCTTACTGAGGCATCTTCAGGCATTAATTATCGTGTGTCAGGGATTTATGAGCCTGATACATTGCTAGCACTGACATTAAAATCCTCTCTTGCTGCTGTTAATAACAAAAGCTTTTTGCTTGTCAATTGCTTGTTGTCTTCGTGCTGCCTGTGATACTTGCCGATGAAAATACTCTCTGTGTTCTCTAGCTGGCTATTGCTCTTAAGTCAAGCATGCTCAGTAGCCCTCCCAGAGTGTGTGTGTGAAGTAGCTGTGGCTTTGGAGAGGAATGTTTGCTCTCTGTCAGCATCTGAGTTGTCAGTAGCCCAATTTAAGACTGCAGTTGTTTCAGGAAAAGAAATAACTGTCTATCAGCATATAAATCTGCTTTCCTAAAAGGATTGCCTATTCTGTAGCTGTCAGGAGAGGCAATATCTGCAGTTCGATGTAAGAAGGAAGACTTGAATAACAGTGGTTTGAATTTACCTGCCCCTACTGTAATACCCAATAACAGGATGCCTATCCAAAAACTTACTGCTATTAGCGTCAACGTGCTGTATATCTGTGTATTCATTTTGTTACGTGTTGCAGTTAAATTGAACGAATGATATACTCCCAATACTGGAAGCAGCATTCAAAGAAGGTGTATAGGTCTTTTTGTGTAGGACTGGTAATACTAAGTCAGGTACACTAATTGTTCAGTGAGCATAATAGAAGTATATTTTAAATCTTAAAGAAGTTGAGAGAATGGAAATGTCTGCAGGTTCCCTGAGTAAATCTGTCTATTTTTAGATAACTTTTATTCAACCTGGAGAGCAGACAGAAAAATGAAATTGTTGCCTTAGCCTTTTGAAAGCTACTATAAAGTCACGGGAGTCTAGTGAATCTTAGCTGTTTATACAACAGCAATAGTCTTTGTGCTTTTATTGTATTCTTGGTTTCCAAATATTAGCTATCCTCTTGAACTCTTGTAATATTTTCAGAGGTACTCTGATAGGGAATTTTTTGTCTCCCTCCTGGATCAATTTATTCTTGTATAGCAAAAATAGTTGTAAAAAAGAATGTGAATCCAAAATCTGTGGATTAAATTGGTTTTGAACCCTTATTATTTGATTAAAGTATTGTTCATCTGGTCTTTTGAAACCTTGCCTGTTGCAGTTTCTTCCTGCAAGCAAGATAGGGCTTTCTTAAAGTCAGTCTAAAAGGTATTGGCTATGACTGGAGAGTAGTAGTAACTTAAGAAAGCCTTTCAAAGGCTTTCGTTTGAGGAGTTCTGTAAATAATATTTTATTTTGCTCTCAAAAACAATTTATTGGGAGAATTTGGCATTAGGGGAATTCCTGTATGTGGATATTTGGGGTTTTTTTTCTTCTGAAAGACCAACTTAAAAGCACCAACCCGCCCCCAATACTGAGCTGGTATGGAGAAGTTTTATGACAAAGATCTGGCATCTGTATTTGCTTCTGGAAGCAATTAATTTAGACCTTTTCCTTTGTGTTCATTACTCGTATGAATTCCAGGCTGGAAGAGTGGGAGTTGAAAGGGCTGCTTGAATCACTGCGTCCAGTCCCCTGCAGTGGGCTCTTACAAATCCACAGGGAATTGCTTTGAAACATCATCTTTGCCAAATGCATAGCTCCCCCTCTTCCCTTCCCTTGTGGAATGCTCGTGCATTATACAATGGTTTCTGGTTTTATATCTAAGGAAAATACTTAAATGATGCATCCAAAAATCTCATTGGCCATGACTGAGTGACAGTAGCAACTCCCAGTGTCACCCTTATGACCCTTTGCTTTATTGAAACTCTTCCGCTGTAGCAAAGTTACACACTCCAATGCATATTATTGAACATATTTTATTAAATGTCGTCTTGATTCTGTTATTCCAGTCCACAAAACCGTCTTTCTTCCTACCTTATTGCTTCTTCCTTTTTAACGGCAACAGGTCTCAATATCACCCATCTAAATTTGCACCACGATTACTAAAGAAAATAATTGCCAGATTATCAAAGGTGCATTCTCATCAGCCTACTAAGTTGTCTTTTTTAGTAAGCCTTTACAATCTTTCTTGTAATCATCTTGTTTATCCACATTAATTTTGTATTAATCTTGATCTTCCTGATCTTAAATAACAATTTTCCTTGTTGGACCTGCATTTAAAATGTTTTGCACCAGCTGAGTGCAGTAACTTTGAAGTCAGTTATAGATAGAATGAAATTTACACTGTTCTATGAAAATTGTGTTGCTTTTTATTCAACTTCTGATCTACTTATATCCCTGATCATTCACTCAGTCTGAATTTATAGACTATTAATAACTTCATTAATGTACACTATGTTAATGCAGTATTAATATACTTTAATACATTAAATAACCATGTGTGTCTGGACAACTTGATGTTCTTCTGAGTATCCTTGCCTTTATACCTGTTTCAGGTAGTATGCCTAGTGAATTACTAGACTTTTCTGCTATCGCACTTTGAAATTTCACACGGCAGTTCTTTCTGGGTGCTACAGAATGGATTATGTGGGCCATCCTGGTTTTACCAGAGTAGGTAATCTCAGTTGGTTTTATTTCATCTTGGGGTTGATCATTTCCATTTCCTTGACTCTGTTGCAGTTAATTTTCACATATTTAATCATTCTTAAATGGAGGTAAACTATATTTCTAGTATAATTAACATTTGGGCCATAGTAGGTAGTTGTTAATTGCAAATGATCATTTTTATTTGAATAGCGCTGATTAGCAAGAAAATCAGGGAGGACTGTGTAGTAGTGGGAACTGCTTGAAAGCGTTGACCAAATGCTTGCTTGTTTTCTTGGAAAATTTTGAGGAGATTTAATCAAGATAGTACATGCTGCTTACAAACTCATTTGAGAAACTGTTAAGCACTCTTAATTTGCAAAATTATAAACTGTTTGCAGAAATTAGATTATTATAGTTAAGATGTTTCTGAGAAGTATAGGTACCAAATAGCAATGTCTTTTAAATTAATTTTCTTGCAGTAACTGGTTGAGATTGGTTTTGAAAGTGTTTGTACTCAGTTTAGAAGTGTTATTTCCTTACTATATATCTGTAGAAGTAATTAGAATTAATCGTAGAAGTTTAGAGGTTAAGTAAAGACTATTTAGATAAGTAAATCAGCAGAATAAGAGGTTCAAGTGCACAGTGACTAAATTCCACACAGTTAAACAGTTTGACAAAATTGTGGATGGTGTACATATCTGTTCTTCCATTTTTGGCATTGCTTTTCTATGTGATGAGCCAGATTTTCATCTCACAAGAGCTTCTACTTTTATTAGCATATTTATGCTTTCTAATTTATCTGTAGGAAAGCCTTTATGAACTCCTAACTTCTGCCTTTGTCTATTAAGTTCATCCTTGTTTTTTCAAGTGTAGTCAGTTGCTCCTATGTTTCTGTTTTATTCTTCCTTCATTTCAAGGCCTACCAGATTCATAGAAATAATTGATAGTTTTTTCAAATGGTCAATTTAAAAAATTGACTTATGAATTGAAAATTCCCTTCTGATGAATTAAAAGTGTAGTCTTCTTGCACAGAGCAAGAAGAATGGAAATTGATTTTACAGACCTACATCCCTCAGATTTTCTGACGAGTAAGTTTGCTTTTAATGAAGTGCTCTCATACTGCTTGGACTAGTATGATCTGTTTTCTCTCATCACTCGTTCAGAACTTACTGTTGCTGAATTGTACTGAACAGATGACTTTTGAATAGACAGAGTGGCTTTCAAACTCTGTCAAACAGGTGTAGCCCAATGAAGAGTACTTCTCTCTGTGTTAACTTCTGAGTAGAAGAGTGTACTGGCATACTCAAGCGCATGCTTATTTTTTGCCTGATGAAGTTTACCAGCTGTGTTTGTGTTTCTGTGAAGAAGACACGCTATTCACCAGTTTTCCACAGGTGATGGGTTGACCCTCTCATTTGAATATTTTTTTACTGTTGCTTTTATAATGTTGAAACTAGGTAACACTTTGTTTATCCTCAAACTGACCTATTTACTGATGAACTGATGGTAATGAGCTCTCTGCAAACAAGCACTCAAAACAAGTTAACAGAGCATGGGCCAGTAAAAAGAAAAAAAAAATTTACGGCACAGTAGCAAAAGTAGTTCTGAAACCTGAGTCTAGCGTTGGTATCGCTTCTGTTTTTAAATTAAAGACATACTCAACTGGATAGGCCTCATTAACAGTTCAGATATATGGAGTTTTAGACAATGCTCATGTTGACAGTTTGCGCTTGGTTCTTTTTTCAGAAGTTTGCTCAAAAATCCATACATATGCCTAATATGTTACCTAGAGTATACTGGTCTTTTCTCCCTCATTACTAAATAGACTGAGAAGCTGAAAATTGAATTTTGTGTAGGCCATCAATCTTTTCTTAGAGGCTGTTCAGTTAATCACTTTCTATTTAGTTTAAATTGATATTAATAGCCTGAAATAGCAAATGTTGTGTCAGATTTTGATGAGCTCCTACTTTGTGCCAACTACTGTTTATTTGTATTTGAAAGTTTTGAAAACAAACTTTACATCTGCTTTGTCTGTTTAGGTGCCACATCCAGTGTAGAATCCTAATTTAATTGAATAACAGCAATGAAGTCCTTTGTCAAGTCTGTCACATAGTCATATTGAAGACTGATCACTAGTATGAACAAAGGTGAAGTTGGTCCAGAGATAAAAATGACTTAACAGACATGTGTCATACTGAAAAGAGTAAGCATTCTTTCCTGTGCCAACTGTGTTCGTAAAAGACGTGGTAAAGCGAAACAATGCACTTTATATGAGCAGTAATTTTAAAGATGACCTTTTGCTATAGTGTCAAGTGTATCATGGATTTTGTCACAGGGGAAAAGAAAACCACTTGA
Organism: Rynchops niger; assembly: GCA_013400035.1. Lineage (NCBI taxonomy): Eukaryota > Metazoa > Chordata > Aves > Charadriiformes > Laridae > Rynchops > Rynchops niger. The sequence goes on along the minus strand of VXBH01003458.1, from coordinate 568,650 downwards.
CCTTCAGAAGTAACAAGACTTCAATATACCCATTTTTCCTCCTTTCACTTTATTCTTGATAAGTTACAGCCTCTGTTTCTACTCTTTCCAAGGTGTTTTTAGTACTCCTTTTACTCCCATGGTATAAAGCTTTTGTTATCTATTATCCAGTATTTTGAAGGGAGGAAAAATACCTGGTTGTGCAAAAATCTTCAGTTTTATTACATAACTCCATAGCAAAGGCAATTATTAAACCTGTGCATTTTGGGATTATTGCTGTGGTTACTGGACTTGTTTATGGGTGTAGTTGACTTTTTGCCATAAGGACACACAGTGCTGATTCATGTTAAAGTTGCTATCAGGCTCCAAAGGTTTCTTTCTGCAGAGCAGCTTCCTAGCCTACTGATACCCAGTTTATATGGGTAAGGCTATTTTATGCTGGGTACAGGACTTTGTACTTGCATTTATTGAACTTCTTGAGATTTTTGACCTGCCTGCTTTTCTAGCCTTTGGATGTTCCTTGGATTGGCCACCCAGGGCTGTTCCAGAGTACTGTTTCAGGGTATTGTCTGCATGCTCCACCCCCGGTGGAGTGTCACCCACGACCTGGCTGACTGTGCATTTGGTCCCACCCCCCAGGGTCTCAGTAAAGACACTAACCTGTATCAGCACCAGTTTTGACCTCTGGAGGACTCTACTGGTGAATGTCTGTCAGCCGGACTTCGTACTGCTGGTCAAAACCCATAAAGCCTGGGCGTCTAGCCAGCAGTCTACCCACCTGGTAGCCCACTTCTTCAGGTCCCGTCTTGCTCACTTCTTACAGTGAGCACTTCTCACTCACACTTCTCACTCTCACTCTGGAAGTCTGTCACAGTCCCTGTTAAAGTCAAGATAAACAACTTTCACTGCTCTTCTCTTGCTCACTAAACCAGATCTTGCCCCTTGAAGCAAGCTGCCAGGTTGGTCAAGTATCATATGCCCTTGATGAATCTGTACTGTCTGTTCCCAGTTGCCCCCTCCCCTTTTTTTCCTAATGTGTGTGGATGTAGGTGCCAGGAGGATTTTTCCATAATCTTCACAGGGACTGAAGTGAGACTGACTAGCAGATGGTTCTCCAGGTCCTCCTCTTCCTTCTTGATGAGGGCTTTTTTTCCTAATCCCAAGGCAACTTTCTGGATCACCATGACCTTTCAGAGATGATAGAGAATGACCTTGCAATAAGATCAGACTGCTCCTTCAGCACCCTCAGATGCCTCCCATCTGGTGCCATGGAGTTGCACATGTCCAAGTAGTTTGAGATCCCTGACTCAATCTGTCTGTACTGCATATGAAGTTTCACTCCTGTAGATTCTGCTACTAGACTCTGATCTGGGGCACCCAATAAAAAAGGAAGCAAAAGAGGTACTGAATATCTTAGGCTTTTCCACACCCATTGTCACCAGATCTGCTGTCCCACTGAACAGTGGCCTTCCAAACTTGAATTCCAGGGTTCCCTGAGTACCTCCCCATGTGCTCAGGAGATGTTTCTATATTCCTCCAAAGTAGCTTTGCTTCCACCCTCTGTGTATTTTGCAGAAGTAGTGCAAGAATCTCTCCATGATGCTGCTTGCCTCACTTTGTCCCACAGATCCTGGCCAGCAGCCCCTCATTCCTCAAAGCAGGTCCTATGGGCTTAGAAACCTGCCTTCTGACACCATCCATACAGCCAGGTGTTGATAGGCTGTGTGCACTCCTGCCTGAATCTCCAGTCACTGCTCATATGCTCAGGTTCACACCTGGCAATATCATGGGTTCATACATGAATGAATAGCCAAAGGTTGGTTGTCTAAGAGCTGAACCTGGGCAGACTCATCAGTCTTTCAACAGCGTCCCAGGAAGTATAACTGTTCTGGAAATGCGCATCTGCAGGTTTTCCATCTGTTGCCACAAGTCACTAATTTTCTGGATTTGTCTCTCACTCAGCCCCCATCTTAGCAACCTCCATCCACTCATCCTTAGACTGCAATTCCTAGGTTTCTCTTCTTCCATATATCATGGGGCTCGGACTTGTGGTGCCGCAAGGTCTGTGTGAAGAGCTATCTACTTACTGTTCACCTTTGCTCGTGGTGTACCAGTCTGCCCACTTTGTCCTGTAGCTCCTTCCACTGAAGAAGCAGCACCTCAGGCAGAGCACCTCTCCCATGGGTGAGGACAGCACCACCATTCCAGCACCAGAGAGGGTTACCCAGTGTGTCTTACAGCACAAGCCCTGGGTGGTGGAGCCCTCTTCCAGAGGTCTATCTGGGTCAAGGCTCTGGTATTCTAAGAGCGATTGCTTCAACAGAGTTTCTGGGTCCCTCTGCTTCACTGCTGGGCTGCCTGAATTCTGCTGGTAAGCAGACAGTGGAAGTGCTGTCATATGCTGTATTTTTACCACTGGTTTCAATTCATGAGATATGGTAAACTGCCCAGGGGAGTGAGAGCCTTTGTGTGAAGGTACAGGGAAGGGTCTTACTGATGGTGCCTGGTGTGCGTTGAACTTTGCATTGCTGTCTCGTGATCACTGCCCTGAACCCTCAAAGGATTCAAAGGGTTCACAAAGTGTCTCTTTGACATTTCACTGAACTCTCAATGGAATTTTCTTGCATTAGAAGCAGATACAGTGCCAGCCTGTGCATTTTAAAACACTTCGTATGGTTGGTATTTTTATGGACCAAAAGTCTAGGTAACGGTTCTCCTCCTGGTGCCTTGCTGATTTGAGGACCCCTAAGCACTGTGCTTCTGTGTTCTATGCTTTCTTTTGTAGTGTAATATCTCACGAGTCTGAACTTCAAGACGCCTGATACTGTAAGACTTTAGTTTTCTTTTAAAACATGTTATTTTTAATTAGCATTTGTTTTCTTTAAGTACAGGCAGGGTGGTGGCATGACTTGATTCTTTGTCAGATCACTTCTATGGTGTCTCAAATTAGAGCAAAAGAAGAAACCTCTCGTATGGAGAGTTTAAGTATGGTTGTACCATGTCAGATATTGTCTGTATGCAGTATTTGTTTCTGCCGGTGGTCGATAGTGTACATCTAGGGATATCTAGGGAAGAGAACAGGGGAAATCATAATGACAGTTCCTCGCTCTACTCTCCTAGCATGCGGTGACTTGAGGGTCACAGTCAGGGACTGTCTGAAGTAGGGGGCGAGGACTTGGTATTTATTACCTGATGAACAGACTTGCAGCACTGGCAAAGTACTGTGGCAGGCAGTTCCCCTCATAACTACACATTGTGGTGAGTACCTTCCTTTTGGCTTTCAACCTCTTGCTGCTAAGCTCACTTGATTTCTGCCAATACAAGAAGTAACAGGCAACATTTGTTCTCTATTTACCATCTCCATGCAGCTTTTGATTTTATAGACTTGCCACTTGATTGAGATTACATCTTTTCCAGCCAAAAAGAATGCTACTTTCTTCACTTACATCTCATAATGAAGCTATTCCTTTTGCCCTTCTCACTTGTCCTTTCTAATCCTTTTTATATCCTTTTTTGAAATGACAAGACTGGATGTTCACACAGCTCTCAAGATGAGAAAGCGGATACTGTGTAATGGCATAATGATGGTTTGGTTTCTGTTCTTCTCTTAGTATTCTGTAACAAATTATTTTTCTTTGCTGATCACTAAGCTGATGGTTTTACAGAGCTTTATAGTGTGACTCCAAGATCCAGAGTTCAGGCCCATCCTTCTGTCTAGTTTAAAAAACAAAACAATGAACCCCTAGAATTTTTTTCTTAACATACCTCACTTAGTGTTTCATTGTGGTAATTTTACCTGCTATTTTATCATGTAATTGTTAACTACAGATACTTTTGTAGTTCTTCATTTCATATAGTCATCCATGTATGCCAAAACTGTATAGATACAAACTGAGATTATCCTAAACAAAACTTTCTTGGCATTTGATGCACACCTATGCAGGAAGCAGAGGGATATACACCCTTCTAATCCTGCACAGGTGGTAGGCTACAGGCTCCTACATTGCTGTGCCATCCAAACCTATGCCACTTAAGTGTCTAGGGATGCATGGAGACGCGAATGCCTTTGCTGCCCGTAAGAAATAATTTAGAAGAGGGATTTCATAGTATTTTGCCTCAAAAAGGCAGGGAGTGGGTGGGGAAGGGCACAAATCAAATTATGACAATGCAATACTAAAGGAAGGGTAGTCTTAATGATACAGGTGTTTTTGTGAGGTTTTTTCATAATCATGGCTTACGATTAAAGTTCTCCTTTCCAATACATTCTTTAGTTTAGGCTGAAAGCATGTAAGAAAAACTGTGTATGTCAATTTTAAAATTCTAGTGGGTTTTCGTAGTGTCTTATTTTCCATTTATTTTATAAGTTAAGAATATCTGCAATTCTGGTTTTAAATAGTAAGCTGTTCTTGCTGGGAAATATTTAAAGAGTACTTTGCGTTGAAACATGTGAGCACTGGCGGGGAACTTGCTGGTAAAAAAGAAAATAAACAAAAATAATATTTTAGTGTAAGTGACCAAACCCAAAGCTGTTCTTGATTCTGCCCTACCCAGTTGTCAGTCATGGAAATAAACAGTCCTTGTAACAAAATTTGCTTGTAATTTGAGTAGGACGAAAGAGAATTTCAAAGGTTGGCATTCTAAGATGTTAATGTTTACATGTTGAAGACTATAGAAAAGTTTGCTCTATAATCCAGCATTAAACCATTAAAATCACTTTACACATCCAAATTATTAATTGATAACCTTTAGCTTTGAATGCCTAGTAAGTGATCGCAGTGGCTTAGGTGTACTTTCTTCACTTTGCTTACTGTTTAACTTTACCAAAATGGATGTTCATTTTTAGTTTGTTGAAAGCAAAGCATTTGTCTTTGTGACAAAGGTGTAATGTGCTGTTGGACTTTATGTAAAATACAGGCATTTGTAGACTAGCATTCCTGATGATGGGCCCAGAAAATCGGCATGCGCTACCTGGCGGGAGCGTGAGGAATGTTAGCCTTGGGCTTCACGCAGCACAGATTGATACCTTGCTTCCTGAGGTGGTCCTGGTTTTCATTCATTTACCTTGTTCTGATTTCCAGAGGGTCCAGAGAGTTCCTTTTAATTTCATTAGATGTGCTTACCCTCTTCTCCAGTGGCTCTGCAGAGCACTCTGTTTTGGTCACTCATTTTATTGTTTCTGGTGATGAGTGTTAATGTATTGAAAGACTGGAGTAGTGCTGCTTTAGTTGATCCTGTTTCCTTAGTCTCATTGGAATGCATAGAGCATTCATTTTGATACATACAGCATTTGGTAATTAAATTGTTACCTTTAAAACGTAGTTAAAATTTCTGCTTTTAGCTGCTGTCCTTAGGTAACTTTATGTGACTTTTTTCTTTTTCTTTTTTTTCCAGATATAGAACGGGGTCTCTCAAACTGGATTAAAGAAACCTGTTGATGTTTTTATTTATACTTTTTTATTTTTGTATTTGACTTAAAGTGCCATGAAAAAATTTGCATATTGCAAGGTGGTCCTTGCCACCTCTTTGGTTTGGGTCCTTCTGGATATGTTTCTATTGCTGTACTTCAGTGAATGCAACAAATGTGACGAGAAAAAAGAACGAGGCCTCCCTGCTGGAGATGGTAAGTTTTCTGCCTGAGTAATCTTTAAATAATACACATCTAAAATTGCACTCCTTTTAAACATTTGATTTTTTTTTTCTTTCCACCCAACAATATAGCATTGCATCAGCATTTAGATGATGCAGAATGTTCAATGTTTCTTTGAATGACTAGGAATGACATCTCATGTTGCCTGAGATGTATGTTGTAGACTTAAATGCTTACTTAAGATGTAGAATTTTAAGCACTAATGTATACGAAAAATAATAAAGCTACACAACAAGCAGTTCAGGACTGTAAGCTATGTTATTATAGCCTAAAGCACGTTCTGAGTTTCCACTAGTGAGGAAGCAAAGGCACTGTTAATTTCACTAGACTTGGTGGTAGAACAACTAAACCAACAACCAAGCTTATTTGTCCCACTGCCTCTGCCAAAAAAAAAGCCCAAACAAAAAAAAAAAAAAAAACCAAACCCCCCCCCCAAAAAAAAAAAAAAAAACCAAACCCCCCCCCCAAAAAAAAAAAAAAAAACCAAACCCCCCCCCCAAAAAAAAAAAAAAAAACAAAACAAAACACAAAAAACACAAAAGCCAAAACCCCACCTAAGCCAAAATTTGGCCAGTGACTATAGCAATAAGGGACAGTGCATGTTGTGATGAGAATAAATTTGTGAAAATAAGTAGAATAAACTTGGATGTAAAAGTGACAAATGTGGGGGTTGGGGTGGGTGTATATGCATATATGCACATGGCTTATGTATGTAACTTTTTCTTTGAAGCGAGAGCTGTATTATTCAATACTAGAGCTCTTCAGATAAGCTTTCAGTTTCGTTATTGCCATCTTAGTTTTTGGGTACCAGATAGATGAGCTGAGTGTGGTTTTTCTGAAAGCCAGTACCATTCCTGTTGCTATCTTTCTTTTCGGGAGGTCATGTTAGTTGATCAGATGGGAGGAAAGCTTGGTGCAGGGTGAGTTCTCCTCCCTGCAATGTCTCAGCACAGGCATTTAGAACTGCAGGCAGCTGCTGCCTCCGGTTCATTTGTGAAACATCTAATTTTGTTGTATGGTGTCTCACCCACTGGGAAGGCCTGTGTCTGTGTGTTTCACTGCTGCTATAGGAAACTTATGGAGTAATGCTCCATGTTAAATCTGACCAGCCAACTGTACTCAAGATGCGTGAATGGTTTCCATCACAACAAACTTTTTCACCTGTTGACATCTGGTGTGGACAACTTTGACCCTCCCTGGGAAACTTTCTGAAATGTTTTAAGACCAATATTGTTCTGTTAGAGGATAACACTGGGGAGATATTTAGGAAATGTTAGTTTTGGTTTGCCCCCCCCCCATGATGAAAACAGGCCCACGAATCTCCACAGGGAACAACAATGTATAGGTATGTAGAATTTCTGTGCTTAGTACTTCTGAACTGTTGTTTTCACAACTGCATGCAGACATTTTAGAGAGGTTCTAATTCACCTGAGTTTTGCAGAAGGGACCTACATTTTCAGTTGCATTTCATCTTTTGTGTTTCTCTTTCAATAAGTGGAAGAGAAAGTGACAAGAAAATGAATTATGTATCAATTGTGAATTAAGTATGTCTTTTATAGGAACTCAGTCTTTTTTTTTTTTCCTGTCTTCAAAAGTTGGGAAATTTTTTTGAGGATAATATGATGGCTAATATTGTGGTTATAAGGAATGGATCTACTTTTTGGATTCCCATGAAGTTTCTACATGACTTTTGTTTTTGCTGTTGGCAAACAGCAATTGAAGTCAATAAATATCAAACTTAGTTTGATATAATGTGTTGATTTTGAAAGTTCAGATGACTTTACACATAAAATCATTGGGGGAATCCTTCACGTGAGGGAAAATTTGCATTTTTTTTTTTTTTTTTTTATTTTTTAGACTAGTAGTATGACTTTCCCTATGCAGTATTAGTTTTACTTGAGTACGGTCTTCATTCTGGCCTTTTCCTAACCTGTGTGTGTTAAAATTCATGATATCTTTTTAATATCTTATTGGATTGTAAACAAACCAACCAACCAAAACTTCGTATGTGGTTTTGTACATTTTTCTTGTTTGTTTGTTATTGTTGTTAACCAACTGACTTGTAGTAAGGTATGTGCACAAATTTGTGTGCTAGAAACCATAGTTGACATTTGACAATTCCTTGTGCACAGCTGACACTTCCTAGTTGCGTACCTGATCTTAGATATTCTTACTTGTTCCAGTAGTTTTGTGATAGGGAGTCTGTAGTGGATTTATTCCCACTCAGAATGCCTAGAATCTCCTCAGATAACGTTGAGGCTATTTTTTCTGTGAAACTTTTATCAAAATCTGCTTTTTCACTTCACTTTATTACCCCCTGTTCATTTCCATAATTGATTTAGTTTTCTTCTTTCAGCATAAATTACGTAAGCGTTCTGAATTTAATAGTCTCTGTCCACGTCACTCTAGTATATAGCTTCTCTTTGCAATTTGTGGAAGAATTCCATGGCGTTTAATGAACCTACTTGGCATATGAGTAAGTTTTTTTTCTGAAGAATTTGTAAGTTTATTTTAGGCTGTGCTTGCCTAGTTAGAAAAATTAGTCTTTAGATATTTCAGCAGGAGCAAGTGATTTTGAGGATAATTTTGGACAGTTTAGGCTTTCATGAAGTTAGAAGGATGTTTTCCTTAAATCTTTAATACACAAAGTGCAGGGAGTTTCTTTTTCAAAATGAAACTGAGCCATGGTCTAAATTGCCTTTGGGAAAAAATCTTTCTTCTTGATATTGATGGTGTAAGATACTAGCATCTTAAATCGTGAGCTTCAGCTTATGCGTCTAATATTGTATTCTATGTATATGGCTGTTATTTTTTACAAATTGCTCAAAATAGGAAATAATAAAGGAAAGTGAATCTGTAGAAAAATCTGTGTACATGATTATGGTGAACTGTAAGATGTGTGGGATAAAGGTCTTTGTGTCTGCTGTCATAGAGATTGAGGGTTGGTAGTTAAAATGATGTGAGTGTGGAGATGAGGGGACAAGAGGTGAAGTGGTAAAGGGACAGGCACTTGCTAGGCTGTAAGAGAGCTGGGGTGGAGATATTTGGGAAAAGGGGGCCTGGCATGGTGTTTTCATTGTATGGGACTGAGGAACTAAAATGATACTAGAGGAGGGATAGTTGGAATCCAGTGCCTGTAATTGTGTGGGAAGATTTGGACGTAGGCTTAAGCCTTTGCTCCTACCCCCTCCACCATGGCAGAAGAAGACAATAGTAGCTTCAGGAGGTAGCCTGGGGAAGTGGGGTCAGAACAAATAGCAGTGTCGATTCCAGCATCCATCTGTGGGAGCTGGGAGGGAGCCTGTGCTTGTCCTGGCTGATACTGCTGCTCTTTCTTTTCCCCATCATGACTGCTCCAGAGAGGGGGGAGTAGGTCAGGGGGAAGCTCTCCTCAGTGCTCAGCTCTGAGATTTTCACCTATTCTGAGCTCTCCATCTGACCTGGATGGCGTACATCCCTTACCCGAACTGTCACAGTTTTTCTTTCTATTAGCACATCTTCTGGGTGGTAGTTCCTTTTTTGTAATAACTGATGGTTCAGCAGTCACTTTTGCAAAGAGTAATAGTTGACGATGGAAGGCTGCTGCTGTAAGTTTAAAGGTTGTTATGAGTTAAAAAGAAAATCACTCAAGCATCATCCATGTTATGTAGTAGTGTTTTCCAAATCTGAAATGCGTAGGGTATCTAGTTGAGCACTGTTGTTTCCAGATGGGGATCCAGCATTGCAATTTAGATTTCACAGCCTGGAATAGAATTTACTGATTATTGTAAATAAGCTCTAGACTTAGAGAATGTCTTGAACCCTTTCTTTAACACTACAAAAAGGGTCAATTCCTGTAAACCAAAAAAATCCAGGTAGTACTGTGGTTTTACTAGTAAAGATTTTTTTGCATAACGCTCTTGTTTCTGTAAGAATCCTGTATGTTAGCTCTGTGGTCTTGACTTAAATGAAGATCAAATGAGTCCTTCCTTACTCACAGTTATAGTCTTCGTATAGGTATGACTGCAAAGGAACTTCCAGCTTTGGCACTTGATGTAGTTTCTAAATAAACTTCCAAACTCATCCTTTTCCCCTGAAGGGCCGTTGCACTTGTGTAATGATTCGATGCCCTGAAAAAAAAAAAAAAATTAAAAAAAAAAAATCTTTCAGTCCTGGGATTGGTTTTATAAGAGTCTTGTGATCTCAGCTACTTGCTATTAACATTCTTTTCTTGGGGCAATGACAAATTTAAACTAGGAACAGTCATTTTTGTGAAGTACCAATTAAAGGCCTTGTGTTCTGAATTTTGAACTCTTTAGTGAAGGTGGAATATTTAAGTTGTGACTCAGTTCTGAATATACTCACCTGCATAAAAAATCCATAAGAAGAAAAGTGAGCAGGTTGAAGATATAAAATACAGAGTTAATTTTTGAAAATATGAATGGTTCATCATAAATCAGTCTTGTTCTATTAAGACAGAGGTGTGTCTAAGAGACAAAACTCTGAACTTTTACCTGTCAAAACAACTTCCTTGTAATTGTGGTAGTTCCTCTAAAGGTTACTGGACTTGGTGTTTTGGTCAGTTTACCATTGTTGTGACCCCTAAAGATGTGTCAGGGAATAATCCATCCCTCTTTCTGGCTTTAGATGGTCTTAGATTTTGAAATATCTGGTTTTTATCAGGCATATTGCCTAGTAAAAAGGAATTTAAGGGCCGTAGTCCATGAAGATTTCCTGACTCTTAACGAAGATTCTGGAAGAGATCAAGCCCTCTTTGAAACTAATGGTTTACTGATAAAATGAGAAATGTCTGCAAAAACATTACTAGATTTCCCATTGGATCAGGTGATGATTAAGTAATTCATTTAGCTCTGAAACTTGTATCTGTAAATTAAATTACTGTTTGTTGGGAGTATGTCATCAGTACATGTCTGCAGTCCTTCAAAGGAAATTTTTTTTTTCATAGTTAACTGACAGAAGAGCACCGCAGTTTGAATTTCTAACAATGTGTATTAGTCATTTTGGGAGAATGTTGTTGGTTTGTGTTGATAGGAAAACTATATGCTTTTGTGGGAAAACAGATTACTGTAAATGCAGAAAACCAACAGAAGTTGGTTAACTCTTCTTGGAAAGTCATCTCTGTGCTTGCATACCAAGCTTGCCTGTCTTTGCATTCAGTCAGTTCCGTAAAATATCTGTGGATCTAGTCAGCTATTGCTGTATTTTTTTGTTTGCAGGAGAAGAGAGTACTTAATTTAGGTAAAATTTGTAATCAAGTACTATACATTTACTAATGAAATTTAAAAATTCAACTGATGACTTTGTGGAATTTGTACACCTGGATCCAATTCACTGATGTGCTAAACTAGCATCTAACAGCAAGATCTGCAAATGGGAAGGATGAGTTTTTAGTTAATTTAACTATTCGGTTTAACTGGTTTAGTCAAAGTTAAGAAAAAAACAGATGTATAAATGAAACCGGAAATTATTTATTATTCTAAATAGCAAATATGGTAGGTCAAGACATTCACTCTTGAGAATGCTGGAAAAAATGGTGAATAATTATTTTTTTTAGCATATAGCTATATTCTGATAGCTTCTGGTTAATCATTTTAGGTATGTTGGACAGAAAATGATTGGGTGTTCAAGTGAAATTCTATACAAATTGCTATACACTTAATAAAAATAGTTATGATAGCCTACATAATGAGACAAAGGTGAATATATACTATTAAGCCCAAATAATTGCCTTATGTACCGTATTTTTTTTGTTTACCCCTCAAAAGGCACAAATTCTAGTTTAAAAGATTAAACTTTTTTTTTTTTTTTTGCAACTGCAAATCAGCGAGTTTTAATGTGAGTTCAGCCGTACTTTCTTAGGAGGAAAAGATGCAAAACAAACTGCGTGCTCATTTTAGCCCAGGGTTAAAACACATGCGTAAATCAGTCTGCTCAGGATCTGCTTGGACATACTAATTCTATCAGTTTTCAGCGCATGAGTGACTGGCTGGCAAGATCTACTGTTACAGAGCTCAACTTGCAGTCAAGGGGAGTTTGGTAAAAAGAAAGCTTCTCTGTGGTGGGAGGATTTTCTCTACTAAATGTTACTGTGTTAATGCAACTGGCGCAGTTGCTTCAGGTACTTGAAAATGAAAGTTTCTCAAGGAACACATTGTGCTTGTAACCGATTAGTGCTAAATGCAAATGAGGAAAATGTTTCACGTACTAATAAGTATATATTTTAAGTCTGTGTTTCAGCAAGGACAGAAGGCTTGGGCTTTTTTTTTTTTTTTTAAAGAAAAAAAACCATTTTTATTCTTTAAATGGCTATTTGCTCTCAGCATGAGCTCTAACTATACAGTGCTGTCCGAGTTGCAAATTAAAGACAATTTGAAGCTAGGCTTATTACTGAAGGCTTTGGTGTCTTCATTTTAAAATAATTACTGTTCCTCTGTTTGGATCTTAAATTACTATATTTTTTTAATTACAATTTGTACTGAATTTGTAAAGCAGTAATATATTTCAAATTCAGTAAGTGAGCATTTAAAACATTTCAGTCTAGGAGAAAAGTAAATGAGCATTTGTAAAGAAAACGTAACAGGTTTTCTTATGTTTTAGTTTTGAATCTCTTGTGTTTAAAAACACCAAATAATTAAAGAATCGGGATTCCTTTTCTCCTCCCTCTCTCCCTCATCAGTTTGATATGTAAGATTTCTTTGGTTTAAACATGTCAAGTGTTACTGTTTCTGTTTCGAGTTTTAATGTTAAACTCCAAAATGTAATTGTGTTGACTAAAAATAATACTAGTAAAAACAAGAGAAATTATCTCTAAACTGTAAATGCCAATGTCATTCTGTTAAAATAAACATGTGGAAATAAATGTAAAGTTACAATTTTACTTTAATCTTTACTAAAATCCCTGTAAAAGAAAATTCAACTTTTCCTGAAAAGTTTGTGTGTGCAAGAACAATCTGGGATATAAATGTTTCTTGTTCCAGAACTTTAACAGTGAAGCTGATTTGGATATGATGATGGATAGATATAAACTCTTATTGTTCTTTCAAATGAATTGTGGTGTCTAAGAGCAGCACATAACTATTTTCTGTTAAACTCCCAAATACGACGATTAGTTGTCACTTCCAAAACCTGGTGTCTTTAGAACTGTGTTTTAAACAGGAACACTCCTACAGTGTAAAATAAAGTATAAACAAACAAAGGCGAGCATAAAAGTAGTTACCGACATTTTATTTATTCTTAGTTCCAGAACCCATACAAAAACCACATGAAGGACCTGGAGAGATGGGGAAGCCTGTGGTCATTCCAAAAGAGGAGCAAGAAAAAATGAAAGAAATGTTTAAAATAAATCAATTTAATTTAATGGCAAGTGAAATGATTGCACTCAACAGATCTTTACCTGATGTCAGGTTAGAAGGGTAAGTGCTTTATATTGTATTAAAATGTACTCAAATGAAAAATGTGCAAAGAGTGATCCAAAACAAGAGTTCAGTTCTGTAAGATATTAATGTTGAAGTGAAAAGTAGGAGGATTACCTATATATATGGTACTTACTTTACAAACAAGATTGAACAGCAGAAACCAGTTTTCTTCAGTGTTATTTAACTTTGAATCTGATTACAAATATAGAGATTGTTTGGGGAATAGAAATTAATTTGGTTGAAGGAGAACAAAGTTAAGTCGGCATTTCAGGAAAAAATGACTTATTTGAAAAATTCATGCGCTGCTTGTAATGAGGCAGACTAAAATTCTGCATTATATGAAATAGAAAAGATTTGACGATGAGAAAGAAATATTAAAAAATTTCTTACCTCATGCAATGTGCAAAACCTTATTTAGATTGCATTATAATGTTTTCTAATACCCATCTGGTTTGGTTTTGATCTTGCCTCTGAAATATTGATCCTTTCATAGCTGAGTCATAAGTAATTAGAAAGAAAATCGTAGCCTTGTTTTAAATACAACTAAGATTGCTTTACTCTCCTGGGGCTACTCTGGCAGGGTAGCTGATGATTCTCTCCACCCCCAACCCCTCTTGTTTTGAAAGGGACTCTCAAGTTAAATAAAGCTCGTGAAACAAGATTTTTTCCAATCAATTATCTGTATTCTCTTGCAAGAATCAGGTGCTATAGAAACCCCATTTCTTTAGAAGCCCTGCTGTTGCTTCTGTATACACAAGGCCCAGTTGCTGGATTAATTTATTTTCATTTCTTACCTCAGAAGGTAATATTAGAAGAATGAGATGAAGCTCTGTCTACTTTTCATTTTTAATGTGTGATAAAGAGCTGGTTTGTTGGTACCTTAATCTTTTGTAATGAATGTGATTCTATGTAGCGTAAGTTCCTGGTAGTGCTGGTGGTGTTAATAATTGAGCCATATATTCTTCAAAATATGATTCCGTAAGTTTGAATTAATGTAACTTTTCAATTGATTTTCATATATATTATTAGTCAGATTTTATGGTCACTACTTACCTGTTTCTCAGCATAGTGGAAGAATGCAAATCAGGAACTTGCAGGGTTTTCTTTCAAAACTGACAGATGTTGTTTTGAGGGGGGGGTTATACCCTTTCCTCTCATGTTATTGCTCTGATTGTGGTTGTAACTTGGCAATGGGATCTCTTGGCATTCATGCGGATTCGTATGTAGTGTCTGCCCTGTTTATCACCTTCTCTCTAGGATAAGAAACTGCCTCACTGTAAAGTGCTGACTTCCACCGGTTAAGAACTTGTGGTTAGCATTCTTAACTTGTTTTAGCTGTGAGGAAAATCATGAGTTTCGTTGGAGACTTCTGTCAAAGCCGGGATGCTAATTTGAGATGATTTCCATATATTTTTTCTGGAAGAGCTAAATGGAAGGAATTAAAAAAAAAAAAAAATTGGGGAAATGATAGTTATAATGGTTATTTGGAAGGTAAAGATGAGTAATTTTTCATTATGACCCAGGAAGTATGGAAGAAACTAAATAACGTCATATGTTTATCAGCATTCATATTGGAAAGCTTGCATGTATATGTTCTACCATTTTTATGGTGTAAGTACAAAAATATGAAGATAAATTTGTGTATCTAAATACCTAAGCATCACTCAAGCTTTTGCAGACAAATGAAGTTACAATTTTATAAGCAAGTTGAGCTATAGGAATTTTTTTGTCTGGGACACTTAGACATGCTTTGCAGTTACTGTGTTATGCAGTAAAATATGCATTATAAATTTAGTAATGTTGTGTTTTTCTCTTCCATTTGTAGTTTCTTTTCCATTTGTATGGACACAAATACTATCACAATACTATACGTGTGAAAGTGGAATCTTAGAATAAGATTTTAGCTAAGGTCTCAGGGCAGAGTTTTGGATTTTCTGTTTTTGTAAATTGCTGCAACAACTTTAACATTTATTTGTTGTGTGTGTTTTTAGTAGATTGAGAGAAAAATGGTCCCCCAAAAGCTCCTCCTTTTGTCATCTTTTCAGTGTGTACTTTAAGGTCACACTAATTAAGAAGTTGGGGAGTGTGTTAACATTTCCCCAGCAAACTTGAGAACAATAATGTGTTTACAATGCAAGGCAATCTTAATCTGTATGTGTGGATTAATATTACTTTTCAAGAACACTGTAGCCTTTGTCAGAATTGTGAAAGCTATAAATATGCTCTGGTGTTGTATCTATGTCTTATGAAAGTATTTAGCTGATTAGTCAATATGCTCACGTAGTCAGAAACATTCTGCTGTGTTAGTGGAGTTGCTTCTGTTATAACTTGTTCTGTCCATATCCCTGCTAATATGGAAATAGTTTGGGGAGAAGGAGAATGGGTAACTTCTAATTATTCCTTACCACATTTATGTTCTTACAGCACAGCTGCCAGTAGCGCTTTCAATCAAGGTTTTGAAAAAGCGGATATGTTCAAAGGCACTCTTAGCTGTTCAACCATGTAATTATTTTCTTCACAGGTTTTATGGGTTGCTTCCTTTAATGTGGCGGTGGGGAAGATGTGACTATTTCAAGTCCTGTAATTCTCCAGTATGTCAGTTCTTCTGAAATACTGAGGTCTCTAAAAGTTTTGCCTAAGGGTTAATCATTTAAGCGGGAGTATTGATCTGCATGAGGATAGGGAGGCTCTACAGAAAGACTTAGATAGATTGGATCGATGGGCCAACACTAATGGAATGAGCTTCAACAAGGCCACGTGCCAGCTCCTGCACTTGGGCAACCCCATGCATCGCTTCAGGCCTGGGGAAGTGTGGCTGGAGAGCTGCCTGGCAGAAAAGGACCTGGGGGTTCTAATTGACAAGCAGCTGAACATGAGCCAGCAGTGTGCCCAGCTGGCCAAAAAAGCATCTAACACAAGGCATCCTGGCTTGTGTTAGAAATAGCGTGGCCAGCAGAAGCAGGGCGGTGATTGTCCCCCTGTACTCAGCACTGGTGAGGCCACACCTTGAGTATTGTGACCAATTTTGGGCACCTCAATATGAGGGAGTTATCGAGCTGCTGGAGCGAGTGCAGAGGAGGGCAACGAAGCTGGTGAAGGGCCTGGAGAATAAGTCTTACGAGGAGCGATTGGAGGAGCTGGGACTGTTTAGTTTGAGGAAGAGGAGGCTGAGGGGAGCCCTCATCACTCTCTACAACTACTTGAGAGGACACTATAGAGAGGTTGGTGCTGGTCTCTTCTCACAGGTAATTAGTGATAGGACAAGAGGGAATGGCTTTAAGCTGTAAGAGGGTAGGTGTTTAGACTGGACATTAGGAAAAAATTCTTCACAGAAAGAGTGGTCAGACACTGGAATAGGCTGCCCAGGGAGGTGGTGGAGTCACCATCCCTGAATGTGTTTAAGACTTGTTTAGATGTGATGTTAGGGGATATGGTATAGGGGAAAACTTTGTAGAGTGGCGTTGATGGTTGGACTCGATGATCCCAAGGGTCTTTTCCAACCTAAATGATTCTATGATTGAAAAGCTGGTGGAATTAGGTGTGCCAGGACCAATTTGCCACATGTATTTAATGGGGATGGCATTAACCTGTCAACCTGAGCGCAGCTTTTTGAGTAGTCAACAGTATCCTTCACATTCATTTCTAGCTCCGCCAAAGCCCCACCATCTGTGCGAAGGCAGACACGTTTGTGTACCTGCTTGGTCCTCAAGGCAGCAAGTACCTTCAAGGGTTACATGTTCTGTCTCACACTTCTGCCTCCAGGTGCTCTTAGGTTAATCTCTATAGATGACCCACTCTGGGCATCACATTTATGTTTTGGCCAAGAAATTTTGTTTCCTTTCTAGAAGAACAAAAATGTTTTAGTAACTTCTAGGCCCTTCTCCAGCTCAGGGTGCTCCTCAGTACGAGACATCTATAGAAGCTGAAATCTGTGTTCTGCTGAGCTGTGCCCCAGTTGTACTAACAAGTTTATATTTATTTTTATTATTTGGCACGAAATTATTGAGGCATATAGATGCCTTTAAAATCATTGACACATGCATGAATTGCTAGTCATTTTATGACTGTAAGCAGGAATGTTATTCTATTTCTCATTATCACAACCAAATCATTTGCTTAACAGAAAAAACTAAAGCAGAAGTAATTTGTTTAGCCTGGATACTTTCCTGAATCTGGATTGGGGCAGGTTAGCGTAACTAATACAACAAACAGTACCATGACCTCTGGAGGGATATTGTTATGGGGGAACACGCAGCTGGGGGTAACAGGTTGGTTTTTAGTTGTTAATAGAATAATTCTCATAAGCACGACTTATTCTGGTCTGTGAATCAGTCATTAAAGTGTGAGTTGATTTACAGTTGCCAGGAAAATATGCAGCTGTGGGCTTGACATGACAGCAAAGAGTAAAAGATGAGCAATTAGGAACACTAGAGTCTTGCCTTGATTTTGCTGAGGATGGGGGAGGCAATAAATAAAATAAGTGTCAATGACTAAAATAGGTGTTCAGCTATGCCTATGTGTTTCAGACTGGAAAGCGTTGTGGTTAAATGCATGAAATTTGTATGTGTCATATGACTTGTCTTTGCTCTCAAAGCTGTTTGAGGTGACTTGGAAGCTGCTTTGTAAAATGAAGAATGAGTACTGTGTTCGAAGGCTGAGCTTTACAGGCTGTAGTAATGATTTAATAATTTATGGAATATATAAAATTTAAGGAGACATTTGGCTCCCTGGTGTGAGAGTTTAAACCCAATTCTGACTTTTTTACACTAGAAAAGAGCATCTTAAAATGCTCTTCTCTTCCAGGCACAAATGGTCAAGGCTGGAAGCAATGGAGGCATAGCTGGGACGGAATGATGTTGTTCATGTAAGCTCTGGTGCCCTGTGGAGCTTATGATGCAGTGCTAGGAAGGTGTCATATTTTGCAGGTTGAGATTTCTTGGAAAGGTGATGGGCTTCGCCAAACAGACCTGCAGCAAGGAACAGTGTGGATAGCTTTGGGATACCTCAGCAACCCTTTCTCCAAGGCTGTGGGTTCCATAGAACTTGGCATAAAAGATCTTCCTTGTCATTTTGTTCCTTAGTTGGTATAATTTTGCCAGATTTAAGGTTATCAGACATCTTATTATACCTCAGTATTATACCTCAGTTAGTTCTGCATAACACTTGGGATTTTTTTTTAACTATCCTTTTCTCAAACTGTGTTCAGGATGTTGAGTTTTGAGTGGTATAGATAGTGTTAGGGTATAATCAGAGTTTTTATCCAGATGGCCCTACATATGAGTGGACTGGATCTAAGTTCATATTAACTATGACTTCAGTCACTTAATAGAAAAACAAGATGCAGATCTCTAAGACCGTAATATTTAACTAGTACAGTAGTGTGGTCAGTTCAAGTTATTACTGAAGGCTTTTTGACTTAATCAAACTACGCTGCTTAGTTCCTGCTGCCAAGTTTACTTTCACAATCGGGAGGAAGTAGACATTTCTTTTTTTTCTGGGGTTAAAAGCCATTCTTCCAAATCTAACTTACACAAATGTTGTGAAGTTTATCGCAGTTATGCTGGGCTCCTTTTGGTACTGGTAGAATCAACATTTGGAAATGTTCATGTTGACTTAATGAGTGACCTGGAAGAAACTACCTATACATCTTTTTCTTAGAGAAAGTTTAGAGGGGAAAAAAGTCACCTGAAAAAATCAGCTTGCTTCCTGTAAACTGTTTGGTTTTTTTTAAATATATATAGACATATATACATGCACACATATATATGTGTGTGTCTGTATATATACACACACAAACACTTGGCAATCTCATTCTTAGCTATGAGTGTCTTCCACTCTGGATGAGCGGCCATATTCTGAACTTCATTCAAATTGATAGGCGAAGTATGGAAAACAATTTGGCTAGAAAACTTCAGGTCCAATTTCGGTCTTTGAGGACAGACTTGGTTTTGCGTCTGTCAAGAGATGCTTTCCTGGGGTCACTTTCAGGATAAGGAAGGTTGTCAATTGTGGCTAATTATTTTTGTGACATTCTGCTTGAATTCTGTAACCACAATGGTTTTTAAGGACCATTTTGGATTTTGTTTCCAGGGTCTAAAGAAGATTTCCACTTGACTCATGAGATAATGCGACCTTTCTTATATCCAAATCTTTGAGATCAGAAGAAAGGAAAATTTCATACTCTTGATGTCAGGTAAATTACGTAATACTATTGAAGGCAGCCATTAAGCAGGCTGGATGGAAATGTTTAAATAAGAAAAAGGGATTTGCCTGCTTTCAGGTCACCTGTTCAGAAAGATTAATTGGAGTTGTGATGAATTACAGAAATGAAGACCTCTTTCTAACCCAAATTGTTCTGATTTGACTAGAAGCAGCAGCTTCAGGGGTAGCCTGAAGTTTTGTTTCAGCCTTATCTGCAGAGCTTTCTCTTTGTGTGGCCACAAGTTAAAACTGTGGTTGTAGGCAAAGTCTGTGTAGTGAAAAGTGGTTTGGCATGTTGTGACAATCAGTGATTCCATCTTTCTCAGAAGTATTGCTTTCAGCCCTTTTAGCTCTGTTGTTTCTGTGTGAAAATTAAATCTTTACCCAGCTCAATTTTCTTCAGTTTCAGGGCTTGGGGTATTCTTAAAACCTATGTCAGAAGCGTATTTATTAACACTCTTGTTCGCAATGATGTTAGGAGGCTGCTGCTCGTATCCAGGAAAGACTAAGTCAGCGTTTACCAGAAACACACCACTTGACTTGAGTGCTGGTGGTTCTTGCTGTAGTGTTTTGAACACTCTCGCTGCCATCCCTGCTACAGGGCGTTATCCTCTGGTGGAAATGTAGGTCAGTCTCAGCAGCTTCAGGGTGACTCTTGAGTCTTCAATCATGTTTTCATCCATCATTTAAGTAGAGAGGAGTTTTCGTGTTGGGTATAGCTGTGCCTCTGCTTTGTTACATTAACTTTATTGCAGACTATAACTTACAGCAAATGGACAGGTAAACAATGGAGTACTGCCATTTTATGGCACTGCGGCGATATTCATCAGATATCCGTAATTAAAGCCTGAGGTTTCATGAGAGGAGTTCAGATTTTCTGATTTTCTTCTCTATCGATCTGGCATTAACTTTGGTAACCTCAATAGAAAATAAATGTGTATTTTCAAGTCTAAGGATATCAATGCTTACTTCTCAGACTCCAATATATTTTAATACTGAAGAGTATGCTGTTTGTACTGCACCAGTATTATTAAACAGATTTATTACGAGGGCTGTGCTGTGTAGTGTTTCCTCAAAACTTCAGCTCCGACCTGATTTTCAGCAAGACTTGGATTATTCCTTTGTTGAATTGAAGTTCTGGGATGCAGTTTGTTTATAACTGCAGCTTTTATTTATAACTGTTGTTTGTAGTATGCGAGATAAAAAAGATTGTACTAAATTTGTAAGAAGACTAAATATGTTTCCCTACCCCAATCTGTTACTACTACAGCTTTCAAAAATGCATTGGCACTGCATTATCACACTGCACATAGGAGCTCCGGTCTGAGCTCCGCTGGGATTTCCCAGCTGAGCCTCTGAGTGCACAGGAGACACTTTTGCTTGTGTTCCATCCCTGTCCTTTATCAGAGTGCTCCGGGTTGCGTGCATTGTCCTGGAAAAAAAGGATTGCCTGTGTGTTTTACTGCTGTTAATGTTTTTGAGCCACTGTAAATTACTGCTTATGCCTTGTTCCTATGAAAGGCTGGTGGAATCTGGGAATAAAATTGATATCAGGTGTAGCAAATCATGGCTCAGGTAGTGTTTGAGTCTATTAGTTTTTGTGATTAGGTAAGCATGAGTGTCCTTGTTCTGCAAATTATATATTTAAAAAAAAAAATAATGTTCTGATGCTACTTGTCATTGCTCTTCTGTGGAGAATAACCTCTTGTCAGCATCAGACGGGGTAGAGATCTGCCACGCAATGTTTAGAAATTTAGCGTTTATTTCTAATGCAGTATATAACTATGACCTCATCTTTCTATAAAGTGGCCTAAATTTTTTTTCACTTTCTGCCTCAGTGAATGGGGCTTTCCTTGTTGTGTCTCACTGCATAAACATTATGGTAGTGTACAATTGATTTCCTACAAGACCTCTACCCTGTTTGTAGCTGGTTTTGGGGGGGGTGATTGTTTGGTCTATGAAACAAAAGTATTTAAGAGCTATCATGATATTAAATCCTGTTTTAGCATGACTTTGAAGGGTGTGCCAACAGATCACTGCTACCGTTGTAAATATTTGTCTTTCAAGATATGACAATATTACACATGTAGCACTCAATCTTGGGTTTTGGAATAATTTCCAAGTAAATTGATCTATGAATACAGTTTCATAGTATTGATAGAATGCCAAGTGCTATTTTGTAATAAGATGGCTGCACAACTGCATTTTATTAAAGTAATATTTGAAGTGCTTGTGAAAGTCTCAACAGTAAATTGAAAGAGGTGGCATTAGGATAGTGAAGGGCAGTGTCCTGAGTTTCTGGCATCTCTGCATCTCGAGTACCAATGGCTAGGGTGGATAAGCCTTTTTGATCTCCGAGTTGGGCACTGAGCAGAGCAGATAGGTATCGGAAGAATTTCACCTTCTGAGGAATTCAAATGAACGCTCTTGTAAGATCAACTGGTAGATTTCTTCTGTTCCTGCAGTGGTGAAGTACAATTTTTGTCTCATTCCTTCAGTGGCATGAGAGAAAAATTGGGAGTATATGGTTTGTGGTGCAGTAGGAAGCACAAAATGAAGAATTGTCGTCTTTCCTTGCAAGATTGTGCTGAAGCAGCAATTAAGCTCTGAGATTTAATGGCTTAATTTTATTTGGACAGAATTGCCTTACTTGATGTCTCTGATTATTTTTGTAATGTCTCCTGTGGACTGTTTGTACCCTGGGCTGAAAGAAAAAAAGAGGAAAGCAGTTTATTCAGAGGCTCTTCAGGTGCATTTGAAGTAGCACCAGGTAGTTTTCAAATAGCTATACATAACCCACTGAATAAAATTCTCTTTGAGATTTTTTTTTTTAACATCTCCTTATCTCAAGCATGCAGAGCTTCTATATAAGACCCAATTAACACCTTCACAAAAAATTGTGATAATGGAGAAGTAGAACACAACTCATAGTTGCTTTTGGCCTTCCATTTTAAAAACTTTTGTGATGAATTTGAAACCTTGAAATCAGTCTAGAGGGTGTTAGGGACAGCACTCTGTATTTATTTTGCTGTCACTGTTCTTAAGCAATGTTATGCAATTATGCTAGGACCTGTCCTCCTTCCTTTGCTTTTTGTCCATTATACTTGAATTTAAGTTATGAAGGATTTGAACCTGTTACATGGCCTTGTGCTCTTGGGGAGATATGGACCTTTGAGTAACCATGTAGTTAACAGGGACTGGAACAAAATATTCTGAATATACGATGCAACATTGCAAAAAGGTGAAACTCTGAAGAATGTGTATGATCATCTTACAGAGGTCGGAGCAGAGCCGTGTCTTTATAGTCACAGAATCATAGAATGGTTTAGGTTGGAAGGGACCTTAAAGATCATCTAGTTCTAATCCCCTGCCATGGGCAGGGACACCTCCCACTAGACCAGGCTGCTCAAAGACCCATCCAGCCTGGCCAGGGGAGTCCCATGGCTCCTTTGTAAAACAACTATTAGAAGTATAGCTTGTAAACTTTTTTTTTCTCAAATCTGATTTTGCTGGTGCATCAAAGATCTTAGGTAACTGATTTTATTTCCTAATTAATTTTCCTTTTTATTCCTAATTACATGAAAGCAAGAAATCGATATTAGGGAAGAATAATGCAGCTGAAGGTGGGAATTTTGGTGCATGAGAAGGAGTCTTGCTATGAAATAAAGAACATTACTGTTTTAAGCATGGGAGTGAGTACATGTAGACTAATTAAGCTTTTTGTCTTGATCATATTTTAACAATCTGGCCTATTTTTCTGCGTCTTTAGGTAAGAGGGCAGTAAGTTTCTGCTTGCATTTAAAATGTCTGACATTTTGGGGGAGTTTCCACAATCTAAATAATACATGGAGTCACGTTAGCCGAGAGTTTGCATGGTGAATGCCATAGATTAAGGAAAGGATGATGCATTCCATGTGAAATAGACATTCTCAGCTGCTGTTTGAAGTCTTCATTAAATTACTGGAGATGGTATGCCTGCCTTAATATTATGCACGCAATTTTAAAACTGTTTGAGGCATGATCCAACAAAAGGAACACAATGTATTAGTAGTGAATTAAAATTTATATTCTGCTACTAATGTTGCATAACTCTTGGTTGAAACTAATGCTTTATTTTAAGTTCTATAGTAATCTCTTTCTCGGGTAATTTGTTTTAAAAAGAAAGACAAAAAGGATTCTTAAATTAAATGTTTGTTAGTAAGGATAAAACATGAGGTTTGCATAGAAGGCTCATGCTCTAATTGCACGTGTCAACTGTTCTATTTGTCTTCTGTTCTGCAGCAATATGTTCCTGTGGGTGAAGGAGTGTATGTCAGTGTTTCCAAACTAAAACCAGGGTCTCTTATTTGTATATATTCACAAAAATTTGTACAAATGTACTAAAAAGTGTATATATAGAAAGGCAGGTGAAAAGAGGGAGGGGGTTGTGTCACAAAAAATTCCTGTATGCCTGCCTCTTAGTGCTAAGAAGTTCCCCTTCAAAGATGGATCTTAAATGTTTTGATGTATTTATGCTTTGGACTGTGTAATGGTTTATGAACATGATTGTCCCTGATCACTTGGCTGGCTTTTATTATACCAGTTAATTGATTTGAGCTCAGTAAAATAAAACCTTCTGTAAAACCATAAAAAAAGGCAAGGCATAGATGAGAGATTTCATGTTACAGCAGTGGATCCTGTGGCGATCCCAGCAAGATATTCCTGGTGAATGGCATATCATTATTGGTTTTCACAGAGAACTGCTAACAGGCTTCTCTCAATGTTTTTTACAAATATACTGCCAAAAATAGAGGAACAATTGGTGGATTTGTATGACCGCTGTGGCTGAAAGTCTACAATCAGACACTTATTTTCTGATCTAGGGAGCAGTGCAGCAACAGGAATAAAACATTGAGAATTTGGTTTTAAAGTAGCAAAATAGCTTAAACAAGTGACAGACATGGGGGAAAAATTATTTGGCTTGTGATTTTTTTCACCTGAAATTCATAGCATTTTCGTGAAAAGTTATTTTATTTTTTTAAGTGATACCACAGAAATAACTTTATCAGTTGGCATGCTTTGCCATTTTTTTTTTTTAATATGTTAATTAAATCAGAAAACATAGGGGTATATGGCTGCTTTCCCTTAAGATTTTATGATGTTCACCTCTGTGTGGTGAATAATTAAATTTGGGCATAATTGTATAATAAGTAAGTGTAATATTGAAGACAGTGCTTGATCCTACTGCTTCAATTCTTAGAAATGAAACATGATTCCACAGAAGTTCCTCCAGATATTTCTTCAATTGTACATGGACTTACTGTTCTTTTCTGGGATCTTAGTGCACATTGGGCTTTTGTCACTACTTCAGAGCTGAAATTCCTGTGTGTTACGAGAGCTGCTCTCGCTTAGAAGAGCTCTGGTTAACCAAGTTACCCAGCAAATAAAATATTCCTGTTAGGAGCCCAGTTTTGGCTGACGTTCCTGCTGTCACCAGTTTTTCCAAACAGGGGAAAAAAGGGTGGGGATAGATGTTGACAACATGATCCGGTCTTGGCAGGTTGTTCCTTCAGTATTGTTCTTACATGTTTATGGTAGAGGATATGCACTGTGTACTTCTCAAGCCCTCAGACAGGGCCACTGCTGTTAAGGTGATAGTCACAAATACCTGTTAGCATGTTTTAATAGCATTTAGATCAGGTTACACTAGAGTTGACTCAATTATTTGGGATCTAATGACAACTCTTTGTTGGAATGAAGCTCCATTGAATATGTTTCTTTTTCTGCTTCAGTGTTTTCCTTGGGTTTGGGATCTGCATGTATCTCTAGCTTTGATTCTTTCTTAAAGGACTTAGTACCATCAAATCTTATGTAACTTTCGGTGTGTGACTTTGAATATGCAGGAGGAACAGATCTGTGCAGAGAACACTTAAATTTGCATGGTTATTTTTTAGTGTAGCATTGTATTTTCAGAATTGTTAAGAGTACTTTATGCACAGTACATTGATTTTTCTAGTAGATGCTGAAAATATCACTTGCTTTAAAATAGTATTGCAGAGTGTAAATGTTGGCTGCATCTGGGGTTACTTGGAGTGTATGTAATATTTTGCATAAATGTCCTATATATCCTGTTAGGAGAACTAAACTGTGGTCTTCCATGCTAACTTTGGAATGTGAATATAATTCTATTTTAATTTGAACCTTTATAGCACTTCCAACACATATACAATGAGGAGAAAACCACCCTCTGTGTGTGATATATACACGTTAAATTATGAAATATACTTAACTGACCAGT
The DNA here is from genome assembly GCA_013400035.1 of Rynchops niger. NCBI lineage: Eukaryota > Metazoa > Chordata > Aves > Charadriiformes > Laridae > Rynchops > Rynchops niger. The sequence continues at coordinate 543,131 of VXBH01003458.1, read as the reverse complement.
ATTATAGGTAGCATACATGTAGTATGAAACGTGAACTGTGTCCAGAACTCTTTGCCTCTTTTAGTTACTATATGTGTTTGTTCTCTCTATAAATTTTTATTGCATTTGCTTCCTAGTTTAAGTTTTTAATTTCTTATCTTCTGTGTGTCTCTCCCCATTATAGCATGAGGATTTTCCATTCCTCTGGGGGAATGCAGGCCAAAATTAGGGGCTTGGATTAGTGTATCTGGACACGCTACTCTTCACAAAACAGGGGTAGTGGAAAGAATTATCATCTCTGTGTGCTAGCAGTATGGATGTCTCGTTCATTTTTAGACTTGGTTATTGGGTTGAGGTTCTGCTTGCTTAGTGGTAAGATGGGATACATAGATGTATACATAGAAGTCAGGGTGTTTTTTAGGTAAAAATGTAAATCTGTGCACCATTTGCTCCTTTGTCGTACTTTGTATACAATTGATACATCATGAATGTTCGTTTTGATACTTCAGAAATAAATTGCAAAATTGCAGTTCAAACTGAAGGCTTGACCTTCATAAATATGTGCCTTTTTTTGGTTACAGGTGTAAAACGAAGGTGTATGCAGACAACCTTCCCACAACAAGCGTTGTCATTGTTTTTCACAATGAGGCTTGGAGCACACTTCTACGAACTGTTCATAGTGTGATAAACCGGTCACCACGACACATGCTGGAGGAAATCGTCCTTGTCGATGATGCCAGTGAAAGAGGTAATGATAACGTCGATGCTTTAGCTGGCTGCTCTTTTTTCTTCAAAAGCCAAGACTCCGGTTCTACTGGCTTAGCTCTCCTCAACAAAACACAGTAGCTGGGCCAGGGCAAGGCACAGCAATGAGCAGTGCCCATTTTGAAATGCAGGTGGGCCGATCTCCACTGAAAACTAGTCTGTCTGTTTACTTTTCTGTTGACATTGTAGAGTTTGTGTTTGCTAGTGGCTTTATCCTATTACAGCTTTCATGTTTTGCATTTAGAACTTTATCACATTCCTAAAGCTTGAGGGCATTTAAAACTTGAACCGCCTGGTGAATAATAGCATAGGCAGCTTTGTTCCTCACATACATCCAAATTTACTATCAGTACCACCATCAAACTTGGTGCTCAGAGGGATTAATTTTGATTCTTGGGAAGTTGAAATTCAGTGTCTATGCTGTAAGAGATTCTACTTTTTAATAACTAGTGCTACAGAACGAAAACTTCCTATGTGTAATGCAATTAATAGACAAAACTTAGGGTGGTTTATTTTGCTTAAAATAAAATAACTAGATTTTACTCTCTTTATATTTTTTTGTAACCTACAATATAGTATAATAGAAATAAAAATAATCATCTACGGAATAATTGATATTTCATTTTGGTTAATAGTTGATATTAGGCTTATTTGCTTAATCTTCCTTGTTGGTATGGGTTATTAATCTAACTTCAGGGATATTTTTTGGTGTTTGTAAATGGAGATGAGAGGTGTTTTTTGTTTTGGTTTTTCTGTTGTGTGGTTTTGTTTTTTTTTTTTTCATTTAAAACACTTCTATATTTTTATATTGAATCATTTCTCCGTTGAAAGTTTTCCACTAGGGCTAATAGCTAGTAGGCCATTAGAAAAAAGTCTTGGTAGCCACCGGTTGTAGGCAGGAATCTATATATGCAGCAAATCCCACGCTTCAGTCATGGAAGGGTTTTACATCCAGCATGCTGACATCTCAGCCTGAGGCTTCTGATTCCAGTGCTGCAAAATCCATACCATATGCTGCTTATGGTAATTCCATCTTGAGAGTAAGATGGGTTACTGTATGAAGACAGACACTGGATTTCAGATTGTATGGTCCAAGTAGCATTATGGTGCATGGATTACAATGGTTAACAGTGGGTTTTATGATAGTTAGTAATCACTGCAATAGTTAACAGGAGTTTTTGTAGCTGAAGAACTTCAGGGGTGGATTTTTGCACTTCATATCTAATGTGGTAGAAAATATAATGAGTTTCTTCTTCAGGTTGCCTGTGTGTATGATGCCTTAGCATACTAGCTGACCTATTGCAAACTACGTAGGTCTAGAGCACAGCTGGCTGTGGAGTAGCTGAGTGGACTACGGAAAGATTGTGTCAGCTAAATCAGCTCTGTGCAACCTGTTTTCCTAAGGAAGCATAGCTCCTGCACTCAGGTTGTGTTTGCACTTGGATCCGTCTGTGTTCCTTTCCTCTCTCGGCCACCCTTGCTTGCTTTTACTGTCTTACCTGATACTGACTTTAGCTGCTTCAGCCAATTTCAGTGCAATTTGGAAGAAGAGACAGAGGCCTTAAATACAGTTATGCTCTGGCAGCAGAGGAGGAATGCCTATGTAAAGGGCAAGGCAACCACATACATGTGTTCCAGATTAGACGAGAGGTGTGATTAACTTTTACGTTTAGAAAGGCTCAAGATCAAATCTTCACTGTTTTCGCTTCCGCGGGATTTGTAATTACACTCCACAATTTCTTGTAGTTTTTCAACCTTTATGTAAAAATTCCAGATTTTTCTTTTTTGGTTCTAACGTACATGAAACTGCTCACCTCTCCTGGCATTGTTCCCAGGGAACAATCCTCTTTTTAACATGGATGCTGATATTTGGAGTCCGAGTGCCTATTCTAGGTTATTGTGCAGGTATATGCTTCCTTAATGGAACAGAGATAGTGCATTTGTTTTGGTTAGTCAGCTTTTGTGCATAGACTCTTGCTAGGAAAACTAAGTTTATTGCAAGTGTGCTGCGTTTCATTTGTCAAAACGGTCCTTGGCACTAATTCAAATCAGTACTAACAATTAATTGTGACGACTCAGCTTTCAGTATGTCCTAGAAATAGAGCAAGCTAATATTAAAACAATGTAGACATAATATTTCTTATGTTTTGCCTCTTCAATTTGTTTCAGAAAAAATCAATTTTAACATAGCAATACCTATGTCCTCACTGTGAAGTGGAATTATAGTCCAGTTAAAGCATGTGTCTTTCTCTATGTAACTTTTCTGTTACTGGGTTTGGGCTAGGTAATAAAAGCAAGGTAACTTAATTCCAGGCTGAAAGATACAGCATTTCAGACTTTTTTTGGTGGCGTTATTGAACCTGTTCCAATATTTAGTTTTGAAATCTGTGATCTTCATTTCAGATCTCTCAGGCATCTTCTATTTGTTGTTATTTTCAACAATTACGGAAAGATTTTTTGTGTTCTGTTTTGCAAAAACTTGTTATGGTTCCAGCAAGTGTGCTTTTACATTAAACAAAACAGAAGGGTATGGTGCCTGAAAATTTGAAGGGTTTAGCATGTGCTGCTTAAGCATTCTGTTTGTGTTGAACTAAACCAGCAGGCTTTTCCAGAAAAAGAAAATGCTCGGCTTGCATAGTGTATTTTGAATTCTAGCATCAGAGTCAATTTAATTGGGATAAAGTAAGTATTCAGTCTGCCTGAAGCACACTTTGTACCTGCTAGTGTCATGCTCTTAGAAGAATGGATTTGCATAATATCACACACTTATTTACACTGAAAAGAAAAGCTTTGGAGAACAAGACATATTTGTAACATTGCTCTCTAGTTACCAATCAGAANGGGGGGGGGGGGGGAGTTAACAGGGTTTAGTCAGTACTTAAAACTAGGTCAGCACTGAATGGCCAAGCGTGGTAGGCAGATTGCATCAGGATAGAATGCACTCACAGAAGTTAGTTATATGGATGCTAAACAATGTAACCAAAACTAAACTCCTACCAATAATGTCTTATAAAAGTAGTCACACATCTTAAAACTGTGTTTGCATTATTATATGTGATAAATCTGTGTTTTATTGTATTTCAATTTTTAAAAAATGGTTTGCAACTTAGTTTTTCATTTATATTCATATAAATGTAACTCAGTAATAGAATGGCGAAGTATGTTTCAACTTATGCACTTACTCGACTAGAACTGAATTTATTTGCTTTTCTGTCTGTCTTAGTTCTGCTACTGCCACAGACAGTGCTCTTTAAGCTATCCATAGTGCTTTTGATACAGAAGAACTTTGAAAGGAATATCCAACAGAAAATTAAATGAAACTGAAGTTATACCTCTGAAAATACATGAACTATTATTGTTCTCAAGTAAAAGTATTTGTCTTTTGTTTTGTTGGGTTTTTTAATATTATCAAAACCTCACTCTCTGTTTGAAGTACATGAGGCAATGCTAAAAACTTACTTGGCTGTCATCCTGGGTCACTCATAAACAACTGACTCTGTAGTGCATAAAACTTTTCATTTGAGTGTTTAATATATATTTAGACAAAATACTGACCCATAAGTTTTGTATAGAAAATCATCTCTACAGCTTGATTCTGGCATCACCAGTTTCTGGATGGATGACTAGTCCAAAACTCTAGACTCTTGCTACTTGAACTAAGGGAGGGGTTTGTGAAGGATGTGTGTTGCTCTAAGAGACAGTGCTCTAAAGGGAAAACACACAGCTTAGATTTCAGCATTTAAGGCTAACTGCTGGTAGCAGAGGAACACCAGGAATCTTGATGCCAGAGTTATTTTCTGTGCCTCTGTGAGGGATGAGACATCAAGCTTTACCTTTTTTTCTTATTTTGCTGACATTCTAGTTATGTTTTAAGGGCACAGTTACTGAATGTTTGGCACAGCGTTTTGTTCCTGGGAATATTCCCTTCTGAAGTTTTCAACAATGTGGTAGTTCATAAGAATATTTTTATGGACATGGTTAAACATGGTAGGAGGACTGTTCTTAACCCCATTCCCTCCATAGTGAAAAAACTGCACACATCTCTGTGATGTGTTTCTTAGAGGAAAAAAACCACGGAAAAGTACTTGAAAAGATAAATTGAAATTTGAAATACTTTACAGAGAAAAGGTAGGACATTACTATATGCAATATGTTGACCATGATTTTCTGTAATCTAACTTTCTTTTTTATGCTAGTTCTTGACTGGCTGCAGTTGTATTATTGAAATCTTGAATCTCTTTTTCTTTCTTCCTCCTGGCAGAATTTTACCATTCTGTTAATGTAACTGTGCATTCAAGGACCAATGTCACAGCCCATATTCATTCAGCTTTAAGTGGTTAGAACTACTTTAAAAGCTTATCAGCACTACGCCTGAAACGTGCAGAGGAACATGCTGGTTTGTGTGGCTTGCTCATGAGATGGTTAGCATGGAGAGAAGTGCTTCACTGTTGTATTCTCTTTGTGTATATCATGGAAGCCATATAGATGAAAACTACAAACGTTACCATGATACTAGTTCTTCTAAATTAGCAGCTTGGAAAAGCTACACTGAGAAGAAATAAAACTATATTTGCTACAGGCTCAGTCAGCCAAATGATCTCTGTGCTTTACTCCAAAAGGGCTGCAAAATGTTCAGGCATGTACACTTGCTTTGTACTAATAAACATTTATTCATTTGAGTCTCTGTTAATATGCAAAATAAGACTTAACTTAGAGTTTCTCTGGAGACAAATATTTAAGATCTATCAAACTGTAAGGCTCTTCTAGCACAGTTCAGCTTTCAAGATGTGTCAGAATTTATTTCTGTGGGTTTTAGTGACAGTCCAACAATGCACAGAAAAAAATGAGGAGGCAATTAAAACTCATTCATCCGGAGCAGTGGTAAGGAATGGTAATCACCCTCAGGTCAGCTCTGCCTCTTGAGATTTACAAAACAGCCACTAAGAGTTCATGCTGTTCTCTTTTCCCCCCTCCAGTGTCACGCTTATTTTTGTATGAGGTACTTACTTTCTTACGCTAAATCCTACTGCAGGCTCTGCGCTGTTGTAGTACAACTCCCATGTGTTTTGAGTGCATAATGTAATATATTCTGTAGCTGTATTAGAGGACTCTTTTGCCTTTTTTACAGATTTGAAATCTGCAAGTTATTGCCGAAGTCTGTTTCTGTGATTGTCAATGGCATTCTCCCTCAATTCTTTTTTCTTCCTGTGGCATCATCCATCATAGTCTAATTTTTCATGATGGACAAAAACTGTGCCTGGCAATGGGAAAGTTGTTAATTTGGCAGCTCTTTGTAATGCAAGTAATTTTGAGTCTCTAGGCATATGGTAGTCAGCTATGACTGTTCTATTTTGAATAATCTGTTCCTTAGCTAAACTGAGGTGTGGTAGTGTTACAGATAGTCATTTATGTATAGCTGATTTTGTCTTTATTTTTGTTTTTAGGTATTATAGTGATAATTTAATACAAAAAATATTAGCATGAAAAATCTAGAGAAAGCACAATTGAAAAATGGATTTGATCTTTTTTTAAACTGCTTGCAAAGAAATTTTGTGTAAGTTACATTCCTGTAGGAGGTAATTCATTATGTTAAGCTAGTTGGATCACATTCTATATTTTCTTGGTGGGGAAGTGTTATGGCCAAGAACACTTATGTGCATATGTTTTTGAAAGTAAGGGTCTCATCTACTCCATAATAAAAACTTGCCTATCCCATCTGGTTTCTGTCAAACATTCTACACTCTCTGCATTTTTGTGTTTCCCATAATGAAGAAATGAAGAGGAGGAGGAACTTCCTGCTCTGGCAAGTGAAACACATGGAGATGTGGAAGGGCATATTGTGAAGTGTAGAATAAGCAGCAGAGGAAACTAGTGGAGAAAGTAGGAAAAGCATATAAAAGAAATGAGGGAATGTCTCTTAATTCAAGTCTCTTCACTTTAAAAAAAAAAAAAAAAAAAAAAAAAAGCTGAACTCTGTATCTGACAGTTTCCATGGTTTTGATCATTCTTTGCAGACTTCTTGAAAAGGCCGCTGGAGAATTACGTGAAAAAATTAAAAGTACCTGTTCATGTGATTCGAATGGAGCAGCGTTCTGGATTGATTAGAGCCAGATTAAAGGGGGCTGCTGTTTCTAAAGGCCAGGTCATCACCTTCCTAGATGCTCATTGCGAATGTACAGTCGGCTGGCTTGAACCTCTGCTGGCAAGGATCAAATCTGACAGGTAATTACCCATCTATTGGTCCATGTTGGTTTTTTCGGTTATTAAGAAATGTTCCAAGTATTACAACATAGCTTATAAGCAACTATCTGCTTTCTGAAGGGGTGGATAAATTATGTACTTCTCATTTGTGTAAGGATAAAAGGCTAATTCAGTACAACCTTTAAAAAGTAAAACGTGGTTTAAAATGAAGCTTATATTGGGATGCATGGGGTAATAATGTGTTAAATAGCAGGAGATCTGAACCTGAATGGAGTTAGGGGCAGTGGGATTTGAGTTCTTCCATCTGCAGGCTGTCCCACTCCTTCATGAATTTGGGAGGATATTCTTGAGGAAGAAATGGAGCCCCGATGTCATGTAACACCAACACTGGGAGCAAGAACTGCCAGGCCTACTGTTTTCAGCTTCTCAGTGTGATTTCTTTATTTCGTAATGTATCTATGTTGTGGAATTCTGTGTTGTGACTTGGTCTTCTGGGCTGTATTTTCTAAACTTAGAATAGTTACAGGAATCATGCTCATCTACACTGCAATAACATAGGGGTGTATTTCTATCATAAGTCAATATTCACAACACTTATATCCGTGATAGTGAGATGGAAATTGTTTTGAGAGTAAAAGAGAAAAAAACCCACAAGTGAGAGTATAGTCTGCTTTATAAAACATTCATACGTCTGAGCGGTAATTCTGTCGCGCTGCTGTGCAACTACAGCATATTAAGTAGACTAGATATTAAGTATGGTGTTACAGATCTCTATGTTCTTATGGTTATAGATAAAAATCACTTTTAAAACTTAATGTTACAAAATACAGCACTACATGATGAAATAGCCGCAAGTAATAAAGAATCGTTATTCAAAAATGTGCTACGACATACTACTAATGTTTAAATTATCATTAATACACGTTTTCGTGGGACTACGATACATAAACTGTTACAACTCATGCAAATGGCCCAAAGTCCTTTGAATTTAGTTGCAGCCCTTGAGTCTTTTTACAGAGTTTTCTGTGAGAGGAAGCCTGCTTGGGGACGGTTACTTAAGTATCTTTAAGATGATTAGAACTAGTTTCTGTGAGTATACGCCTTAATGCCAGGACAGTGACAAGTAAGCCCCTCTCTGTCGACTGATGCAGTAGTTATACTTTGTAGACAATGACTATAATTTCTTAGTCCTTAGGGCATATATGAATACTTCCCCAGAGCAAATGACCAGATTTTAATTTCAAAACATGCAAGTTACTTTGACCACTTAACCAGAAATGAAAGCTCATATTTTCTATACAATCAGTGTGTAGCATTGAGAAAGCTATGATCAATTTTTCCATCTGCAGATGGATAAATATTTATTACCGTTCGTAATGCAAATACTATTAAAAAAAGAGTATTGCCAAAATTGCATCAGAAAAACACAATTTCCTTTAAATTAATTAACAAGACAGAATTTGAATATGTTTCATGATAGCAATCTATTGAGTACTGTTGTTAAGAGATGGCATTTGAAAGTTAAATTGTATGTGTTAAAAAAACAAAATGGGAAAAAACCCAACCAAGCAAACCCAACCTTTTTTGACACTTTAACTAACAGGTTTTGGTTCTTCCCTCTTTCTAGGAGAACAGTAGTGTGTCCCATCATTGATGTAATTAGCGATGACACCTTTGAATATATGGCAGGTTCTGATATGACCTATGGTGGATTCAACTGGAAGTTGAATTTCCGTTGGTATCCTGTTCCTCAGAGAGAGATGGATCGGCGGAAAGGAGATCGAACCCTTCCTGTTAGGTAATAAGAAATTATTAAATTAAGGTGTTCACCCGATGTTTACTTATATCTTTTCTAGGTTAATCTTGTAATTAATGAATTGTCTTGTGGCATCATTTTTGTCTGGTTGAAGGAACAGCATAAAAGTTTTTACATGGGCTGGTTGTTGTAAACTGTTGGTAGCAGTGAAGGAAGCAATCAGCTTGTCGCTTTAGAAATGTTTTTAAGTTCTGTGTCAATTACTGGCTAATTCCTAGCTTTTACCAGTTCTTACACTGATGCACAGGTTTTTATTTAAGCTCATTTTTATCTTTTTTATTGAGCCTTATTTTTATCTTTTAACAAAGTAAATATTTTGAAAAGATGTATAGTTTTTGACATGTACATATGTATTTGTGTGCAGACACATAAACTTAAAGTCTTCAAAGTGTGTGCACGGGAAGAAGAATTTTTTACTTGGATGTCATGTAGATGATATGAAAAAGGTAATGAGAAACACAGATAACTTGTGTGTAATGTGTACTTCTTAACAGTTGCAAACTTACATTTCTGGCCTCACTGTTCTGAGAAGTGGTTAATATTTACTTATCGTAAAGTTGAGGATAGGGCCTTTACTCTTTTTTTATTATTATTTGTTTTTCATTTAAGATATCCAGAGGTTTTCTGAGGATACGGCTAATTGTATTCCTCCCCACCCCCTGCACTTCTTTTTTAGGCTTTAGGGGAAAGCCACATAAGTTTTTAGTTAGATTGTGACCTAGCTTGTATCTCAAGTGTCTTTCACTAAAAGCCCAAAGTGTTTCAGGAACATTACTAATGATAGAAAATCGTTTACGCTAAAAGTGTAAATAATTTGTATATTTGAACTACGAAGTTATATTGCTAGCCTAATACATAATTTACCTATGGTATATTTGTTGACTAAAAAAAATATGGAAATTTGGGAGATGTTGCTAAAGTTAGGAGAAACTAACGCAAGTTGTTGTTTGGGGTTTTTTTTTTTTATACCAATAAGGAATTTGTAAAGAAGATCTGTGTGTAACCCTGACTGTAAAATTTTCTTATATGAAGCAATAATAGTGAAAGCAAGCAGGCCATTTCACGGCCTTCCATAACTTTTTCAAGAATAGTTGCTAGGAATGTAAATTTCCTGTAAGAAACTGGCTTCTCTTTCATGAGTTACCAGCACTGGAGGCAGAAGTCATCTTTACAGGAATGGCAGCAGCTTTCTAGGGATTTTTTCTCTGTCCGGATTCCAATTTGAAGTGAGGAAATACGGAGAACAGTCACCAACTGGTTCCAGCTCTGGAAAGTTTTGCGCTAGCACGTACATCAGTGGTAACTGAATTTGGTTGGAAGCCTATTGAGGAGGAACATGTTAGGAACGTGGGAAATAAAAAGCCATTTTATCAGTCTAAGCATGAAATGTAATTAATTATGTTTCCATAGAGACTGGCGCTTATTTTTTGTCTTATTTTTTTTTTCTTTCCAGGACACCTACCATGGCAGGAGGTCTTTTTTCAATAGACAGAGATTACTTTCAGGAAATTGGAACATATGATGCTGGAATGGATATTTGGGGTGGAGAAAACTTAGAAATTTCTTTCAGGGTAGGTAAAACTCTTCTCTTTTCAGTGTTTCCTTACTCAGGACCGTGCATCCTGAGTTCTGTAAAATACGGATCTGCTGCCTGTGTCGGTGTCCTCTCCTGTTGCAGTTAGCACTTTGCTTGCTGTCAAGTTCTTCCAATAGAGATAGGCAAAGACTGTATGTGTCAGTGAAAAGCGCGTGGTGAATAGTTGGCAGAGCCTTGTGATTAAAAGATTGGGATGGTCATTTCGAAGAATGAATGTGTGTGTGTGCTAAAAGGAGTTCAGTTAGAAAAACTAATTAGGGAGCATAAGTTAAGGGTGATGTCATCAGTGTGTGGTTTCATGTGTCAGTGAAATGTGAGCGCCTCTGTTACAAACTCTCTCTTCTTGCTTTTTTCCAGCTTAATGATTGCATGGGTTCATTTGGATGTGGACCTAACCAGCGCTCTTCTCGCTTTCATTCCTACCAAATAGCACTATTTTCTTTTGTTTTACTCAGAGCATATAGGTGGATACTTCTGAAGTAGTTTAGCTTTCTAAATCTGTCATTTTCAGAGTTCCAAAATAAAGTTGAAAGTATTTTCAGAAACTTTACTTGGGAAGTGAATGGGTATTTTAACGTGGAGATACTACTTTATAACAGATTTTTATGGACCGATCACCACCTTTTACTTCCCTGTGATTCGTGTGATTCTTTTCCTTCCTTCGCTGTCAGCCTGTCCAGTTCCCTAAAGCAGTCTCTTGCTGATGCTTTATTGCTGCGAAGCCTGGCTTACTCTTTCTTATACTACCTTACTCAGGCTGGTGGACATCTTTATCTGTTGGGCAGGAAACAGGCATACATTTGTCTTCCACGTGTTCTAGACCTCAACTAATGTTGTTTCTCCAACTTGAACAGAAGCAAGTGATTAACATTTTTAAACTTTTTTTTAACGATTTGAAGCTATGCCATAATTGTTCTGTCTCTTTCAGATTTGGCAGTGTGGTGGCACTTTGGAAATTGTAACTTGTTCACATGTCGGGCATGTGTTCAGAAAAGCAACACCATACACTTTTCCAGGAGGTACAGGGCAGATAATCAACAAAAATAACAGGCGGCTTGCAGAAGTCTGGATGGATGAATTCAAAAACTTTTTTTACATCATTTCTCCAGGTGAGCAAGTCTTTGGTTATAAGAAATACCTATTAAGAATTAAAATTTTATTACTACTGGGAAAGAACGTGAGTATTTAAATACAAATGCTATTGCTTTGAAGTTTGTAAGACAAAGCTCACATAAAATGTACAAAAAGAAAAATCTTAATTGAAAAAGAATCTTTTTAGCTGGAGATGTGCCCTGAAGTCTTTTTTCTTTCTTTTTTCTCTTTTTTTAAATGTGAACACGATTTATGAATGATCTCCATGTGCAAGGGAATTAAAGCTCAGTGGAATGTCAAAGTGCTCAGCTGTAGTGCTGAAAACTGGCCATCCAAATACATCTCATAATGTGTGGAGTTTGGCCTCTGGCTTCGGTGTTGTAGGCATTCCAGGTTGAATAGGTCAGAAGTGATTTAAATGAAAGCCCGTATAGCAGGAGTGGCTAAAGGTAACATCTTTTGGCTTGGTAGTGTTTGCACTTCCCTATATGGGGGCAAATTGCCAATATACTTGACTGTGATGGTATTTATTATGTTTCTTAAAATGCATGTTAACAAAACAGGAGAATGTAAAATATGAGAGCAATTTCCTATGAGCTCAAACTTTCTGAAAAAAATGATAATTCAGGAAAAGAAAGGAAGCCTGGGAAACACTGAATTATTGCTTTCTACTACCAGATATTTTTTGGTTTGTTTTAAAAACAAAACCAAACAAGAGAGAAACTTTGGGTAGCGATTGACACCCTCTCTAAATACTTGAGGCATTAGAGACATCCAGTTTAAACACTAAGTGGTAGTTCTATATGCCACATTTGCTTTTCCAAAGGCTTATCTATAAAACTAATATTTCCTTATGACTTGCTTCTTAAGCCTGCATTCATATTGAAACTTAAAAGTTGTAATACATTATAGTATGACTCTGAATGGTGTCAAATTTTAGATTACAGGTTTTAAGAATACTTGTAAGAACAAATGACTGTGTGGAATTATGGTGGTTTTCTTTTGGTCTTAAGAGAGTGCATTACTCAAGTAAGACTGTGTAGGACTTTTTTAATTAAAAAATAATTCTTACTACTACTCAAAGCTTTCTAGGTGAAATCAGAAGCTTAACAGCTTATGGTTACTGCCCTGTGTTGTTAATAATGAAGCACTATGAATTCAAACATGACATGTATAGATATATCATTCAGAAAAGCTGTATATAAATAGGCGCAATCATTTTTTTATTAAGATTCCTCTTATGCATACATGTCAAGACAGATTTTAAAACATACTAAGTAGCTGGAACACCTGACTGTAAAAATAACCAAATTCTTAAAAACAAATGTAAATTAATGAACACCATCATAAGGCTCTGTTACTTTATATATAATCTTCTTTTTCTTCCATTTCTTCCACGAAATGGAAATCTTCCATTTCATGTGGTAACCGTGAGCAACAAAAGGAGCTATACTGTTTGAATTTTTTAGGATTGTTGTTTTGATAGGAATGTTTTCATAGCTTTGCAAGTATTGTGGAATATGCATGCATTCTCCTGTTGGAGAAAAGGAATGAAAGAAATTTAATTTAAAATAGAATACCCTAAAAAATTTGAAATGGTGAAAGTAACTTGAGCAATTATCTATAACTGCACTGTACATCTTCTTTCCTTTCAAAAGATGTGTGTCTGCATAATTTGTATGCTAATAGCCTGGATGATTGGTGGATAGGGATGTGTTCTTGCCAAGCTCCTCTTAAAGCATCTGCACCTGCTGACTGGCACACAGTCTCATTTGTGTACCCATATCTGTATTGACACTGCACTAAGGTTTTATACTAGAATTTCCAAGTGTTTCAAGAATAGGATCATATAGTACCTGAATAAGTTTTGGGTTATTCCGAAATTGGTTCGTTGCCTGGGGCTGTGAAGAGTGGTTAGTACTGTGGTGCATTCTTAGCTATGATATAATACCTATTGTTCAGAGAACACAGGTATTATATATATTTCTGAACACAGAAATGTACTTGGTGCTGCTCATACCTCTCATCTCCCAAATCCATTTAAGTTGTGAGAGCCAGTAGATATTAACTAGAAAGGGTTACTATTTTGGGAACCTTACTGTTGTTATTTTGGTATCACCAATCTTACCTGAGTTTTGCAGACCCTGATTTTACCTGTTGACAGCAAATAACATCAATGTAAATTTCAATAGTTGTCTTAGGACGTCGGTGAATCTCTGCTATGTTGGCTCATTTAGCCATACTTGGCTTTTCCAGGTATCCTTCTAATATCAAAACTTAAATGTTTAGTTCTTGGAGAACGATGGTGGCAGTGACCCTCTGGCAGACTGGAGTATGCTGTCTGTCAAACTCTTTGCTAGTATAATGCATACGTTTAATATTATCATGACAGTGTCACGAGTTCTTGCAAGGAGTGAGGTGGGAATTTTTAAGCTGATGCTGGTTTGCAAGCCTGGGTGCAGATGAGCAAGGAAAAGAGGCAATCCTGTGCACCTGTTGATTTTTTTTTTCTCATTAGTTGACATGGATGAGAAAATTGGATTTTGAAGGAGGTAATATACTGACAGGCATCATTGAGCCTAGCTAACAAGAAATTTGTTTCTGCCTTTATATGCTTTTTCTTGTGCTCCCCTAAGATAGTGAATCACAGAGGGATCGGTCCAGGAAAGCAAACCTAAGATTCCCAAGTAGCTTTCCCACTTCATGTAATCAGTGTTGTCTGGAAAAAAAGGCTTACTGCTCGAATGATAGGAACTCAAGAGAATTTTTACTATTGATGTAACGTAGTTAAATGGAAAGCTGCACTCTTGAAAAGTAAGCCTGTAATCCTTTTTTCTTTAATAAGTACAGCCTAGTAGAAATTGTTACTTGTCTGTTCTAAGCTTTCGTGCATTTTAGAAGCCGTCTCTCTGCTTAGAAGTGGTTAGGTGTAGAGATCAGGCAGGAAAGTGTTGCAGGGGCTGCTGCTCTAGCCAAAATCAAGCCTATCTCATTGCATGCACCAGCTATTTTCTGTGGCAGTAGTGGCATTGTCTGTAGTCTTTTTCTCATTAGCCGATGGTTTTCCTCACAGACATGCATTACAGCAGGGTACTGTTTCCCAGGCTGTTTTCTCTTAGACTTTCAGAAAACGGATCCAGCACGTGCAGGTGAATAGTCTCATTCTTGGCTCCGGTCATTCTGTTCTGCAGACTCTGCCACTTCTTTATTTCTAGTGCTGGCCTTTTCGTCCCTTTCTCCAGTCTAAAATACCAGGACTAGGTTGTCCAACGTAAGGCTTCATGGGATGGCAATGCCAGTCTAACAGCGTGCTGCGAGAAGAGTGCCTTGCTTTTCATGGCAGGTGATAGGGCTTCACCTCCCCAGTTTATTGATTGTTCATCTCTGTCAACTGACTTGACTTGCCAAACTTGTCAGGATTATTTGGTGGGCTGACTCTCTACTGGTTAAGTTAACACCTGTGTCAGCACAGGAGGTGCAGCAGGAATCTGAAGCTGAGCAAGGGAAAACTGCCCCTTTCCGCAGCAGCTGCAAAGCATTAGTCTGGCTGACCACAGCTACCTCCCCCTAACTTTCTCCTAACTGCTAATTAATGATAAACTGACAGTTGCAGAACTTGTTGGTATGCTTAATCTAAAGGAGATGGATACTTTCAAACTGTGTGGTTTCCCCATGCCATGTGTGAGTCTGGGTTCCAGCTCCTACACCTGGCCCCCTGCTCCTTGTCCAGCGTGCATCCTTGTCATTAAGCAGCCTCTCGCATCCCAGATGGGGAGCTGAAAGCATCCCAAAATGCAGCTCCATTGAACTTGGGTAGAACCTCGTCTAGCTTGTACAGAAATTAATTTTGTTGTTGACCAAAAGTTTGCCCAGAAAGTATCTTCCATTCTACTGGGGCTGAGTGGACAGGCAGAAGGCTTGAACAGACAGCGCTGCAGAATTACTTGAGCAAAAGCCAGACAGAGACATAGATGTGTTATCCTGAAAAGTGGATCAGTAGGCCTAGTTTTCTAATCACTGTATGTGCTTGTCTCAAGCCAAGCATGGTAAGTCAAGGTACGGTATGTACATGGATAACATTTTTATTTATGGGTGATGGGGAGGACAGAGAAGGGGCTGAATCTGCAATGGTAGATCTTGAAATGTAGCTAAGCCTGTGCTCAAAGTATGTAGTGAGCAATTCCACATATTCTTGTTTTCAGCTAGTATTCCCTATTAACTTTAATTGAGAATCCAAATAATGTAGCTATTCAAATTGGTTTTAAATTATTATTGCTTATCGAGTTTCATAATACTAAATAAAAACAAGTTCTATGATTTTTAACAGAAGACCAGTTTTAGATGAAACGGTTTTCATACTGTGCTTTTGAAAATGATTGAGCAATTTATAATCATGATGAAAACATCATGCTTTTTTTTCAAAGCAGTTTAGCGTAAATATATTGCCACACATGGAGCTTGGCAAGCGAATATTCAGCTCTTTTGAAATGTTGAGGATGTCAGAACTGTTGCAACATGGTGATAGGAAGCTTAAATATAAGGTTGCAAAGAAAATTAAACTGAAGGAGTGTTCTACTGATAGACATCATTATATGTATGTTTTTGTAAAGGTGTAAGGAAAGGCCATTATATATCACTAGTCAGAGTAGTTTGGTTAGGCATACCAAACTTCCTCAAGGATAGTGACAGCACAAGCTAGGGCTAAGACCACTATTACGTTTGTACGAAAGAACTGGTCACGGTGTGACAGAAAGATTTGATATGGTGTTTCTTGCCTTATCGCTGTTTATTTTTTAGTATATCTTTAAGCATATGTGTGGAAAAAACATACAATTGTCCCACAGCAAACAAGTTGTGTGACAAATGGAATCATCAGGGACGTTCAAACTTTTAATGTAGTTAGGGGTTGGGGGGAAAAAAAAATATTGCATGGTCAAGACAACAGTGGCAAGTACTGTTAAATACTATTTCTGATTTTTTTTTAATGAACCAAACTCAAATATTTGAAAGAACAGCTAGTGGACATGATTGTCTTCCTCATGTTGCACATACCTATAAAGTCTGGCATAATTGCCTCCTTGGAGGAAGATTTTATCTAATTCTGGGTTTGTGGTTTGGTTTGTCTCTTGTTTTCTTAGCTGAGCCTTTAAAAACAAGTACAAAACCACTAGAAGGTATATGTCACTGTTACGTGTATAAAAATAGGAGGAACTAATGATTTAGTCATACATAATTTTTGATATGCTTTATATTTTGCCATTTGCCTAGTTTGCTTCCATTCCCCCCCTCCCCCCCAAGAACTGTTAACCTGTAAGTAGCTGCCACTGCACTGTGTAGTACAAATGTATAGGAACATTCAAACTAATTTTGAGTAGTATAGGTAAGGTACTAGAAACCTGGGAAACAGAGTAATTCAGCCTTGTTAGAGGACACCCCTAAGACAGCTATACCAGTTCTGCTCTTCAGTCCATCTGCCAACCTGATGCTAACGGTAGTCTGTGTCCCAGTATATGGTTTGGTGCAGACCTAACTCCAGAGAGGATTTTTAAAAAAATCTTTCGGACTGAAAATGGTTAAATGGAATATAATACATGCTTTTTATTTCACTGTAACGGAGGGAAAATCAGCTGGCACTTTTTTTTTTCTGGTGACATTTAAAACTGCTTTAAGAAACTTGTATGCTATTAAGTATCACTTTTGCATTTAATCCTTTGTGGTTGTGACTTTAATTCTTATTGCCATTCAGTGATGTGACAAAGCCTTAATAGTGTTGTTTTCTGAAGGTCAGTGTAGCAAACTCTCATGAATGAGTTCTGAGTGTCGTAAGGTTCTTGTGAGGATGGCATGATAACTGTTTCATCCATCGGCTGCATTTTCATCACTGAAAAATTAAGAAGTCCATAATTAGCTGTGGTTGGTACAGTCTTTCTCTTATTACTTCATCATCTTTTGAGAGAGTGTTCCTTGTGGTGTAGAGCAAATATTTGCTTTGGTGAAATAGGGCAGTGTTTTGAGTTTGGGTTTTTTTTGTCTTGCATTTTTTTGGTTTTGGGATTTATTTTGTGACTGTAAAGCCTGGACTGAAGTTTTCTGGGATTCTATTCCAAGAGGTTTTTAAATTTCATTAACGCTATTCGAAATTTCATTGCAAAATGAGCTTTCCTTTACTTTCATTCCCTTACCAGTATAGTTCTCTGTCATTTTTGTTAAAAAGTGTTTAGGTGTTTTGTTTGGGTTTGGTTGTTTGGGTTTTTTTTTGGTTTTGTGTGTTGTTGGTTTTTTTTGTTTTGTTTTTTAAAGCCTAAAAGCCTGGCTAGCATTTTTTCTTTCTGGAGTATTGAAATTAATAATGTTTTTATTGATATTTAGAAACATTTAGCTGAAATTATGCAGATATGTCTGAAATACACCATCTGCTGGCAGGTCAATTTAATAACACAGCATGCCAACTTAGAAATGCCTCAAACTTTCAAAAAGTCAACAATTTTAGGGTAATTCACGGTCCTCGAAGTGAAGAGATTTCTGAAAAATGTATGCAGCTGGAGGTCTATAGTGGCAGCCAGTTGAGCCATATTTATGGCCTGTGGGGGGAATTTAAATTGCTAGGACCTGGTTTTGTTCTTTTGTGGTTTGGGTTTTTATTTCGTTTGGGTTTTTTGTAGTGTATTACTTTTGGCCTGTGTGGTATGGAGTGTAGCATGGAAAATACAAAATGAATGTGATGCTGAAAAATAGAAATTATCCTACCCTTAATTAATGTTATTGGAATATTAATGACAATAGTGCTTAATTCTGATGAGGCAAAGATAGCTACTGATCATGCATACTTTCCTCGACCCATCTGCAGATGGGACTTGCACGAATTAATTTTTAGAAGGAGTTAAAACAACCATAAAGGAGTGGGAAGATACAGGAAGAATGAGCGCTTTGATAAATGAGGAGCAAAGGAGAAAAAAGGCGAGCAAAATACCACAAAAAAAGATAACAGTCCTAATGGTGAACATACTTCCTGCAAATGCTGCAGTTATATTGAACAAATACTGAATTATTAAAGGATTACCTTCCTGTATGAAGGCTGCTTTCTGACTGTTTCTTTGTGCTGTTAGATGATAAAGGGTCCAGCAGGTGGGTACCTGTCTTACAGAATTAAATTTAAATGGAATTCTCCTATCTGCGCAGAAGGAGACTACTATGTTATGCTGCATAGATATGCACCCCAGTTGCCACTGGGGATAGAATAGCATTATTGACTATAACAGTTTCAGCCATTCTCCTCTGATAATTTAGTAAGCAACTGCATTCAAATTGTTCCACAAACCACAGGTAAGAAATTCTTGTGTAGCACAGATGTAGTGATTCCATCTTTGGTATAATTACCTGGGGAAAAAAAAGTCACAGGTAGTGACTGATGTGTCCTCTCTGAGAATATAAACAACGCAATGCTATATTAAAAAAAATAATGCTTTGTGTACAGAGGAATTTCTAAAGAGAAAGCCTTTCATGCAAGCAGTGTGTTATGCTGATGATTTTGTATTAAGTGGAATTATATAGCGTTTATAAGCAGCCATGGAATAAAACTTTTTTCTACAGGAGTTACTAAAGTCGATTATGGGGACATATCAACACGACTTGGACTAAGACGCAAGCTCCAGTGCAAGCCTTTCTCGTGGTACCTGGAGAATGTTTATCCTGATTCCCAAATTCCACGCCATTATTTTTCTCTGGGAGAGGTAAGATTTTACCCTATGTATTTATCTACCCTGTGTAAAGTACATTGTGCAGCCAGTTGTTTGTGTTCTGAACTGAGTAGTGCAAACAAGTTATCTCCTGCAAAGTTCAAGTATCTTGCACCCGTGTTCCTGAAAAATGTTACATCTGGCTTCTCAGTGGCACAGAAAACTGAACTTTGGTGTACAGCACTGTGATTTGAATGTCTTCCCTTTTTTACTACAGTACTAAATGTCATATGGAAGGGCTTTAGAAATATTCCTTCAGAAATGCATAGTTAAGAATAACTTTCTGTATAGCGTTCTCTATGTAGAGTATGAGCAGAGTTTTGCTTAAACTAGAGCAGGTCAAACAAGGACTTTGCTTAAAAACTGCTCTGAAATTTACCTTCAGAACCCTCATCACTGACCAGCAAATTTCAGTAATCCCTAAGCCTTGCTGGGCATTTCTCTGTTGGTTTTTTTCCTTCGAAGTTTCATAAGTGGATGCTATCCTAAATAAGTAGGCCCCTACTTTCCCCTACAAGTCATGTTGAGACACGTATTGAGCCTGCTGTTGGGTGATTTTGTACTGTTTATTTTTTAAAAGAAATCCTTTTAACAAAATGGAGCAGGCATTCATTCATGCTGCTGCATGACTATCAGGAGACTCGATATTCATACCCGCTTACTATATAGTAACACAGGGATTAAGGGTGTAACTCCAGAAGTGAGGAAATTGAACCCAGTCACCCATGATTTCGAAGGGAATTAAACCCACTGTGCCTAGGAGAGTGCTTTAAAACTTCTAAAGATTTTGGGCTGGAGACTCAATTGTGTCCATTCTGTTGTAGCTGAATCTTTGAGCAAAAAGAAATCCCCAAGATGGAAAGATCCCTGAAAGAAAGCAAAGAAACAAATGTGGTTCTGTAACCTGGTGGCTTGAACATTTGCTTGGGACCTTGAGTCTCGGACAGTGGTGTCTCACTGTAGTACGATTCCTATGTTTTACATTTCTTTCACATAACTTCTGGTCCATAGCAGAGCGAACTGGTGCCAGTGTGGTTTGATGTGGACCTAGTTCTCTTCTAAAAATAACAGCCTTTGGTGATGTGCTCTTTTTCACTCACAGATAAGAAATGTGGAAACAAACCAATGTCTGGATAACATGGCAAGAAAAGAAAATGAGAAAGTTGGAATCTTTAACTGCCATGGAATGGGTGGCAATCAGGTGACTTTTTTTTTTTTTTAAATTATCTTAATGTATTGAATTATTTGGAACACTTTCTCATCAGGACAATTATTCGTTTCTTTCAGTAGTTATCTTTAAAATATACTTAAGTTGTAGAGTTTAGGAAACCCTCATTGAAGAAGATGCCTGTAAGAAGAAATGCATGAGAAGATTTGGTGGTGGTTTGTCATTTATAGGTTTTTTTAGGCCTCATTGCAGTAGGTATTAGATCAACTTTCAAGTCAAAAATGAAATGGGGGAGGAGGAGACAGCTGTAAGCTACACTTCACCTCCTGTAGGTTCTCTGGAACAGTCTTCTGGTTTGACCTCCTGATTGGCATCGTTACCTCAAAAAAACCATGCCTGTGCCTGAAATGCTGGTTTTAATGTACGCTTTTCCGGGTGTCAGTTCTGGAATTCAGTTCACATTGGTTTTTCGTTCTACTTTGTTAATAATTCCTGATGAATTGTTTTCCAATATACAGAGATTACCTGTTTCTTTGCAGGAAACAGTCTGCAATTCAAAAAATGTCAATTTTAACAGAAGAAATTGTTCATATAGTGTTTATATTTATTTCCTTTAAAAAAAATTAGTCTTTTTATACATGCTGAAGGGAAGAAGAAAAAAAAATTAGTGGGTATTAATGAAGTAATGCACAAACCTTCCCCTGTCCCCTAGAAATTAATCTTTTAGTTAAACTTTTTTTTCAATACCTCTCATTCTTTTTCTTTCAAGGTCTTCTCATACACTGCCAACAAAGAAATTCGAACAGATGATTTGTGTTTAGATGTATCCAAACTTAACGGCCCAGTAACGATGCTCAAGTGCCACCATCTAAAAGGAAATCAACTTTGGGAATATGATCCAGTGGTAAGTCTTCTAATGACTTGTGACATTAAAATGAGACAACTTGGGTTTTTACGTGAGCCTACAGAGCATTATATTCCAGTGTGGGACCACTATTTGACAGTCGAAACAGGAAACAAAGTCAGGATTATAGAATCATAGAATTGCTGAGGTTGGAAGGGACCTTTAAGATCATCAAGTCCAACCATTAACCTACCCTGACAAAAGCCACTTCTAAACCATGTCCCTAAGTACCCCATCTACCCTCTTTTTAAACACCTCCAGGGGTGGTGAATCCACCACCTCCCTGGGCAGCCTATTCCAATGTTTAATAACCCTTTCAGTGAAAAAATGTTTCCTAATATCCAATCTAAACCTCCCCTGACAGAACTTGAACCCATTTCCTCTCGTCCTATCACCTGTCACCAAGGAGAAGAGGTCAGCCCCCACCTCTCTACAACCTCCTTTCAGGTAGTTGTAGAGGGTGATAAGGTCTCCCCTCAGCCTCCTCTTATGTTCCTTCTGTTATTAATTCATGGTGCAGTGACTCAATGGGCATGTGTATTGATTTTAACTACCTCGTGAGTTTTGGGGGAGCTTTTAGAAGAATATTTTCAATGTGCTTTTTGATCCTCTGGAGAAGGATAGTCTGCTAGCATAGTGTTGTGTTACAATGAGATCAACAACGGAAGAGTATTCCAGGTATCTACTGGACCAGTAAAAGATAATGCTAATGATCTTGTGACAAATTTAGCACCTGGTGTCTTATCTTGCGCAAGGTTAAAAGGAAAAAATTTTCTGATTAAGAAATCATCATCACAAGATTATAAGGAATATTTTACATTTCTAATTGTGGTATGTTTAAGGTAGAGATGCCTAGAACAGCTTTATTTTAATCGTTCTGTTTCTTGTACATAACGTTCAAATTTATTTTGAAGCTCATATGTTGAAATGCCAGATCTAGAAATCATTGACCACTGATCCATTCATCATTAATTTGATTTGCAAGTTCTAAAAACAATTTTGTGATGGAGTAGTGTAGCAAAGAACTCTGACTTATGGCATGGCTAGTTTGGGAAAAAAAAAAAAATAGTTCTCAAGCTTGTTAATTTAAAATCAGTTTTTGCGAAAGACAGTTGCAAGGCAATTTGTGGAAGAAGAATCTTGCCAGTATAATAATGATGAGTATTTTATAAAGAGAACATGTAGATATTTAGCTACTAAAAAGTTGTATCACTGATTTCTTAATTATTATTTTTAATATTTAAAAGTTCAGACTTTTGGTTTTTGTGAGCAATGTTTTCAGTATTTAGTAGCACGTTTTAAGTGTTCTTTAGGATTGGGGGGGGTCTTGTCCAGTTTGTACTTACCTATGGAACAATTTTAATGGCCACTAGAAACTTTTTGGTTAGCATATGCCTGGTGATTTTTGTAAAAACTAATTTCTTTTTATTTTGTTTTCAAGAAATTAACCCTGTTGCATGTGAACAGTAACCAGTGCCTGGACAAAGCCACCGAAGAGGACAGCCAGGTACCCAGCATCAGAGACTGCAACGGCAGCCGCTCCCAGCAGTGGCTGCTTCGCAATGTCACCCTTCCAGAAATATTCTGAGAGGTTCTAAAGAAAAGCAAGGATTGACTGGGCTACCTCGGCTGATACTTTGGCTACACTGTTAAGTAGCGACAGAAGAAACTTCTGCTCGGCGGAATCCACAGTTCGTCAGCTGTTAGAACTCCTGCAGCTTCTCAGTAGCTGTGAACCAGCCTTCCTCTATAAGGATGTGAAACTACCACACATACTAGTGAAACTGCGCCCACTGATGTTTACAAGATCGAAAGAGTTTCTTCCAGCAAATAATTTAGAGAACGTTTGGACAGTGGAAACATAATCAGTGAAATAGTCTCTCTGAAGAGCTGCATATCGTTGTAGTTTGCTTGCACATCAGTAACCTCTGCTGAAAGTGCTATTGTAATGAAGAAAGTTCCAAGAATTATTTTTTTTTTTTCCTGGTTAGCAGTGGTAACCAGGCTACTAAATATAGATCCACAAATAAATGCGAGAGAGCTGGAAACCAGATTTAGTAACACAAAATAAGAATTCTGTGGTTTAAAAACAAAAAGTAAACAGGGTTTAATGGAAACTAAGTCAGAACTATGAGAAGTACAATTTGTTATAGTGAAGTATCAAATTTATATGTAGATTTTTATACCTCAGTGGGGGAAAATAACCAAGTCAAAAGGCAATTGTTTCTCTTTTTCAATTGTGTGATAGTCCATAAATACTATTTTTTTTTTTTTCTGGTGGGTCTAAAATTATTTTGGGTGCAAACAAAATGAGCGTAAGAATAAACTTAGTCCTTGAATGTCAGATCAACTTTTTCATTTTTTTATTTTAATTTCTTGGCTGTTGGAATTGTATCTCTTTATTACTGTCTGAAAACTGGAGGTTAACATTGCTGTCTAACTTTTTCTGTCCAGACCTGCCATTTCGGTTCATACTTGGGTCAGTCAGCTTATGGACTTGTGTGGCCAAACAAAAGATTTAAGTACACTTTGAAATTATTAAGTTAACTTGACAGAATACGCTTAGCGCCCAAGGCTCATACTACTGTACTACGGTTTTATTTTCATAGCAATAAATCTTTTGTTCCTTGTTTGATTTCAGTCATCAGAAAGCCAGAAGAAAAGATACACGATTTGGGTAGCAGGAGATTGGCAAAACTGAAGGTTTTCTGGAATCCTTTTTCACTTCATATTCAGATGTGCTTCATTGTCAAGTGCATATTTAGATTAGACTCTGAATTGTAATGTTGATCTGCTGCTTTTTTTTTTTCTAATAAAACCTAAAGAAAAATAGCTAAATTGGCATGGTTTTTAAAGTTAACATAGCCAAAAGCAATATGACTATGTCATTGCATTGGTCTGCATTTTTTAACTGAATTGCTTTGTTTTGTTAAGAAAAATCTGTGTGGGCTGATCTTGAAAATGAGCCACTGAACGTTCAGAGTATACATTGAATTTTCTTTTGGAAAGAAAAATGAGATTTGCTTAATGGAAAGGATATTTTTATGATAAATGTCACTGTTTGGCCAACTGTCCTGTAAAGCAAATTAAACCTAGACTCGTGCAAAAGTTGTGTGGAATTATATTTGGCTGTTATGGCCATTTTAGACTTGCTATTCCAGGTTGCTTAGTCAGTGTTATCTCCGTAATTTCTGCAGCAGTACACAAAGCAGGGGAAATGTTAACAAATTGCAGTATTATGTTGCTGCTTTAAAAATACGTAGGATGAGATGATGTGGGATTAATATCACATAAAGCGTCTAAATACCTAGCTGTCTGTCATTGACCCCTCTTTTTGGATAGCCCTGCAAATCTTACGAGGTCAAAGTGGATTTATGAAAGTAATGGTATGGTGCATTTATCAGTAAGATATTGAAGGATGCCAAGATGACTTAAAAAAAAAAAAAATAGTCTTAGTGGTTATGTGAGAAGACTTATTCCTTTGGTACAGTCAGTGAAGAGGATGGGACGGGTGACAATGTCATCATTTGTAATTGATACATTTTCTTGCTCCTTAGATATTCTGTGGTCCCTCCTGCTTTTATACTGTTTCTGAAGTACAGTTTGTGGTTGTCTGATACTGCGTATTAGCCACCAAAGCGCTGGTTTTATTTTTCTGCTGTGTACCAGTGAACGATGGTTTGGGTCATGTTTTGGGGTTTATTTTAGTTTATCTTAGCAAAATAGCACTTCGGGGTGGGGTCGGGGGAGCAGCAGAGGGTGGTTCATAAAAATGAGGTTATGTATTAGTTCAGAAACAATTTCCCAAATTCAAAATACATCCCGTTCAAAACATTTCCAGCAAAGAGGCTCTAAATCAGAGGTGGGTAACCTTTTGTGGTAGCCAGAGCATCAGAAATGCAGTGTAAAATTCCTGTAAGCTTTCGAAATTTCTGATTTAGTGTTTCAGACTTCATAAGTATATGGCACATCAGTGCACACACACACACACAAATACTTTTTTCACTCTATAACTTTTATGCTTACTGCTGTGGTATCTTGTTAACAAAACTTAAGTGCCATGGTTTGTAATGTAACTAAATCTGTAGGCAGGCCTCAGTGTTACTATGATTGTGACCCTTGTTAATTCAACCAGTCATTTCGTATGTTGGTCACATAAAACTGCAGTAAAAATCATCACACAACTAAAAACCCACATATCAAGTTGTTGGCTTTGGAAAGTAGCAATCTGATTTCCAGCCTGTGCCTTATTGACCCTTACCTGCAAAGGCAGCCCCCTTCCCCTGCTGAATGTGGGGAGGGGAAGCAGGAGGCTGGAGAGTGCCTGCAGCCCCCAGGCATTTGGCTCAAACCCCTGTAGCTCAGCCAGTCCCATAGTGGGGTAACTGGGGCTGGTTGACTGGCAGTGGGCTGTTAGCTTGCGCATCTGGCCACGGCACATGCTCAGCAGTCGTACAGGCTGTGTTGGTGGGCGACACAGGGCTTCTGCAAAGATTCCTTGTCCCTCTGGTAATGTGCGTTTCAAATGCTCTTCTCCATTAGGCATCTCAAGCGTGGCCGCAGGGTAGCTTCCCCACGTGGTTTTCTTCTAGCTTCCCTTGCCTATCACGAGCGTGGGGGCTGTTGTCAGAGCTCCCTGCTCTGAGTGAGCTCCCTCGGTGCCTTGGTTTAGCTGTAGTCTCACGGCGGTGGTCCTCCACTTACAGGCATAGTTCTTCTATGCCCCAGCTTTGAAGAGAAATGTTAGTTGACTCTGTCCTTTGAGTTACAAGCATACTGAATTCCTTTCCATCTAACCTGTCTTCCCATACTGAAGTCTTCAGCTGGAGTTTTTAGAACCTCTGTAGCTATCTTTATTTAACCTGTTCTGAAAAAACCCCAAACTGTTGTGTTTTTCTTACTGGGTACCATACCTCTGTTATTAGGCATATGAATAATTTCTACTAGAAATCCCACTCTGCTCTCCAGTGCCTCTGCATTTATGGCTGNGGGGGGGACGGGACACGACACACCACTGCTGCCTTATTTGACATTGATAGCAAATTCAAGCAGTGTAAGCAAAAAAAAAAATTAGTAGTTGCATTTTGAAGAGAACTGGTAAATTCTCTTTTTGTCCTTCTTCTGTCCCGTGCTCAATGTGTTTAGCATAAACTTGCTATGCGTGCTCTAAAGACACAGTGTTCTGTTCTCTGTCTCTTCTCATTTGCCTGCGTGAGGACATTTATTGAGAAACAGCAGTGCCTTTTAACCGAGCTGAAGTATATTAGATATTGTGGTATGAACTCTGGGTAACTACACTGTGCCAGGTCTGATTAGGTCACCCTCAGTCTGTTTAGGTACTGAAAGACACAAAACAGTTATCTGTGTGTATGTACAGCTGTGAATGTTTTTTTATCTCAATCTGCCAGTGTGTTTTATCAGTATGAAATTAAGTTGTCTTTTAGTAGCTTTATTTTTATGGTAGTACTATACAAAAGGGCTTAGCAGTCACTTTTCATTTCATCACAGCAGTGGTCCTAAGCTGAGATATGTACTGTAAGCAAAAGGGAGAATCTGTATGTTACAAGTTAACAGCAAAGGTAAGACAATCTTTCGAATTCTTACTCTGGAGGATGCTTCTTAGTTGCTGCATTTGTTCACATAAGGTAACACATTCAGAGAGATGAGAAAAACCTTGGCAGATTTATTCTGCCATATTTCCCCTTCAAGCTAAGTAAAGAGGTGCAAGTATGCAAGGAAGGTTGACTCAGAAATAGTTTCTCAAAGCTTTCCTTCACCACATTAACAATGCCTCCATGCTTTCAAATGAAGAAGTGTGGGAAAACTGTTACAGAATAGATTTTAATAGCTTCTTAATAGCATCTTATTGAACTTAACTGTAATACTAGAGATTTAGGGTAAGGCAGGAATATGTCAAGTGAAAATGATCAAACTTGCACAACGTCAGCATGTTGTCTGCTCTCAGGTCTGTAAGAACATGTTTTACAGTCATCTTAAAGCAGATAGTTTCTAAGTTTGTGCCTTACTCTAAACACTAACAATTGAGAATTGTTCAGCTTAACATAGTTGTGATACGCGAAGGTGATGCACGTGGTGTACAGTACTTTGAATAACAAAACAGTACTTTTTTTGTGTATTAAGTTTTTAACGTAGAAAGCAAAATTGGCACAGAGCTAATAAGTTTTCTAGAAATTAGAAATTATGACACTGAGATGAAAAGTAAGCCACTACGTTGTTTGCTTCTTTTTTTGAGTCTTGGAGAATGGATTTGTGGCATTCTGCTTGCGTTTCATGCTGTGTCATCTGATCCTTACCATGCCGAGCCATTTAGCCAGGCGATGCTCCTTCTTATCAAAACTGAACTCTGAGATGAAAGCAAGCTGCTACTTCTGACAATAAACCAAGCAATTGCCATAGCACTGCGTCAGGGCCTAGACAGTAACCTGCTTCTGAAATGAGCATTATTGGTTTCCTTGCCTCTGAAACAACTAGTAAGTCACACAGAAGCACTTCCTTTTGTTCAGTTTTAAATGCACCAGCTTTCTTTCAGTAGATGAATATCTTCGGGAGTTCTCAAATAACCGTGCTATTATTCATGCTTTGTATTTGTATTCTTCAAAAAGGTTTTTTGGTCTCGTCTCTCCTGGAGTTTTGTCTCACTGTTATCACCTTTCTCTGAGTCATCTTTTTTTATTCTTTCAAAGATTGGATTATGGTGCTTAAGGTACTGATGAGTTCATATATTGCCATTAGAGATGTGCATTTTTTCTAAGTTATCCATTATGCATTCTAATAGTGCATTAAGTAAATGTTTTCAGGAAGTGATCCTCAGTGGCATTTTAGTCTTCTGAACATTTGGCTTATAACACAGGACTATAGTAGTAATTCTTCGTTCCATTTGCACTAGGCTGTATTTGGAGATTTTTGCTTTCTTTCCTTGTATGCTGTTGAAGTCACCTAGTTTGGGTTATTTTGCTATCTTAAATAAGTTGGACTTCTTTCTCAGTAGTTAAGGATACTGGTTCAGTCACAAGTTTCCGACATTCCCACTTTTGCTTTACCGCTTGGATTGGGACAGACCTCTGCCAGTCATTTTATCCAAACCCCTGCAAAAGCAGGGCTGACTTCAAAGTTAGAGCAGGTTGCTCAGGGCCTTGTCCAGTCAAGTTCTCTGTATCACAGAATGGTAGGGGTTGGAAGGGACCTTTGCAGATCATCTAGTCCAACCCCCCTGTTCAAGCAGGGTCATCTGGAGCAGGTTGGACAGGAGCACATCCAGGTGGGTTTTGAATATCTCCAGAGAAGGAGATACTGCAGAATACAATGTTCTGGTCAACCTATTTGTGTTGGACACCTCTCATGGTGAAGTTGTATTTTTTTTTTCCCCCTCCTACTACCAAATCAGAATTTCCTTTCCTGCAACTCGTCTGTTGCATCTCATCTTTTCACTGTGCATTTCAAAGTTGATCATAAATCTTTACTGTTCAGATACTCTGTCTGCTCTGTCACTTTTCTGTCTCTGGAGCTATAACCAGTTGGCCGTGTATAGTTTACGTGCTGAAAGTGAACTGCTGATAGAAAGGAGGTTAAACCAGTGTTTTGAGAGACTTCACCGCTGCTTCCCCTAAATTCGAGAAATGTGCCTTTCCTACAAACTGAACTTTGGCAAAGGGAGGCACCTATCCTGTGAAGTGGTCCAAGAAAAACTGTTGAGTCCATGTCCAGTCCACAGGAAGTGGGAAAGGAGCCCAGCCCTCATTGCTGCGGCAACATCAGCATTGGAAATATTCAGACCAAAGAATTTGAGAATAAGTTTTGTAGTTGCCTTGGCTGCATGATGGGGAGATCTGGGTTGTTTCAGAGCAGAAGCCTTGTTTCAAGTTCAGTGAAAACAGGAAGAATTTTCTAGCTGCTGTTTTCTGTCATGGCTTTGGTGTACGTGAATCGATTAATCGGGGTATCCAGGTCTCTAATGGATCTTTTTGGTCTGAAAATGTTTTCAGGTAGCTAACCAGATTAGCAAAATGGTAGTTTCAGATCTATGCTGGTTAGATGGACAAAGCTCAAGTGACCAATTCTGATGGTAAGTTTTCTAAGATTTCGGGATATAACAGCTGTCACTATAGATGATTGCTGTGACGTGGTAAGTGATGGCTTGTTGAATGCCAACGAACCCTTTGCTTGCAATTTCTCCTGGAGCCTTTTAAGTCAGGGGAGCGCTGGGAGTGGAAAGTGTCATTTCCATTACCAGAGTAAAGAACCTCTCCTCATGTGAAATGAAAAAAGAAATGTTTCCTTGAGGCAGTGAGATCAAGTTGCACATGTAATTCCGTTCAGATGTGGCTGTACTAATATGGTGAATGAACTGGAGACAAATCTCAAACCCCAAAATCTTCTCTTTCATTCCAGATGCTGAAAACCACAGGAACCTACTCTGTATTACCCATATTTATGGCTTGCTTGAATGTAGTAGCTCTCAAAAATTACCCTTTGTAGTCAAAGCCAATCATTCTTCTGATCTGGCCTGGGTTTTTTTGTGATCTTGAATGTGAATTACTAAAAGAAAAAGCAAAGAATTATTTAATTACAGACTGTGCCTATGTGCATACTTATGTGAAGTAGTTTAGACAAAGCACATTAAACCGCTTCAACCAATTATAACTGAAGTTCAGCCCCACAGCAGGAGTATGTACGCCCCATCACTTCAGAGGCTGGTTTACTTCTGTATTATCTGTTGTAGGCATGCTTAGACCTGCCTGTCGTGTTTGGTGCATAGGATGCAGTCAGTGCCATCTCAAGCCTGCTCAAGTGCAATGAAACTCTCCATTGTTCTCCTTCC
Source organism: Rynchops niger (assembly GCA_013400035.1). Taxonomy (NCBI): domain Eukaryota; kingdom Metazoa; phylum Chordata; class Aves; order Charadriiformes; family Laridae; genus Rynchops; species Rynchops niger. The sequence goes on along the minus strand of VXBH01003458.1, from coordinate 513,034 downwards.
TTTTCATAGCTCTGGACTGCTAGGAGGCATTGTGTGCCATTTCCACTTCTCTGCGTTATACTCTTGCCTTGAAAATTGCCTTTTGGACCTGCGCGGCAGTGCTGAAACACAACTTGAGGGAAATTGTATCTTCTGAGTCATGGGGTTTGTGGAAACCAGACCCCAAAGGTCTGGGTTTTTTCTGGCTGAGGACTTGCCAGAGGCTGGATCACTTGACTGTGTCACGATCAGTCCCCTAAGGCATGCTTTGTTTTTCTGATGCTTCCGTCCAATTGGATCGGTGATCTTCCAGCCTCATGAAAGCTTAAGAAGCCATTTGAGTATAATCCATTAACTCAGTTGGTCCCTGCAGTCAGATTTATGACACATGTTAGGGGTGATCTTAAGTAATCTCCGACAACGCTAAAAAGAAATTCATTGTTTTATTCACGTTCCCCAAAATACCGTACCCCCTCCAGCACTTTGTCAATAGAAAAGGAATTTTTGGGGACTTTGTCAGGACAGTAACTAGAGATAACTCTTCAACTATACTCAGGCGTAAGTGTTTTAGAGCTACTGGTTCAGTCCAGTTCGGCCCACCTGGTCTGCTCTGTATTTGGTGTTGGAAGCCGCTTGCCCGTGAGCACTGCTGTGCCGGCACTGTGCAACACATCAGGGACGGGTAGCAGTGTCCACCTTCCCTTCACCTGATCCCACAACAGGTGCCTGAAGGTTGCAGACCTGGCTTGCAGCAACTTGGATGGATGCATGGTTTTGTTTTGAAGGTCACAGACTACTGACCGAAATGTTTTCTTTTTTGAACCGATTCGATGCTCAGTGAGGTGGGATCCTTCGTCCCATTTTTGCCCAGATAGGTAGTGAAAGGTGCTTCCACATGAAGCATTTGCTTAGAGGAGAGCCTGTTTGTTGGCTCCTAAAGGGAGAGGAGGCCACATTATTCTGAACAGTGAACAGGCAGTGCCTTTTGCATGGTGTTTCATCAGTATCTGCTGGGATGTTACACGGAGCTGACAACACGATGTAACCAACTGCTATAATATACACAACACAGCAAAATGGTGTGTTTTGGTGTAGAAGCAGTTGACCACCAATATATTGGTACACTGAGCCTCAGATCTGCTTATGGCTCATTTACTGCATGCTCTGAATATTCTGGTACACAGGCTGAATCGGTTCAAATTCCTGTATCTCGTGTAGGAAATATCAGAGGAATGCGTAATGAACTTTCTTCCAGACGTGGGGCCATTTGAGTCTGCCTGTTAATTGTGTGTTTGACTTGGCCATCAGCAAGACACATTAATTGTTCTCATCCTGTCAGTGATGTGTGGGAAATTAAAAAAGAGATCCTTTAAATGTGATTCTGGCTATAGGACCGGAAAGGCTGATGTACGAGTTTCCTTCATTTTTCAAGGAGATGACAGAACTAGACTCATAGCAATGATGGCAATGTGGTAATAATCAACATGGTTTGGTGGGGTCTAGTGATAGTGGGAATGTCTTTATCGCCCTCTCAGAACCGTTCAGTGATGCTGTCCCTTCTCCCAGACCTGATGGAGAACTGTGGAGCTCCGCCTAACAGTTCTCCTGTGCTTTATCTTGGGCATGGGTGCAAGATGACTTTTTTAGGAACATATATCTCTTCTGCCTTGCAAGATATTCTCGTCAATGGCAAAAAGGATTACACAGTGTATACCGATGTATGATTTTTCAGAGTATTCTTACAGGCCTTAATATTGATGGTTAGAGCAATAGGAGCTGGAGGAGACTGGTTTGTCCTTCAGTTTTGCAGACATCGTGTTGTAAGGGGTTTTGGGTTTGTTTTGTGGCGTTTGTTTTGATTTTTTTTTTTGTTTACTGCCTTTTGCTGTGTCCAGCATTCTATAATATTACAGCTCCATAAGGAAGTTATATCTATCCTACCTGCCCCTGATGGAACTTGTCTGTGAAGATATCTACAAGAAAGACAAATTCTGCCAGAAATACAGAGAAGATAACACTTATTAGTAATAACTCCCCTACCCTGCACCAACCTTTACCCAAGTTCTTTTGAGATATGGTAGTTCAGCTTCACTTTCTGCTTGTAGTAATCTGAGGTCCACTTTAATTGTGATATAAAGGTACCCAGGTCTTTCATTAACTGCTCACCTCAAAAGCTGTGCTTGATAGTACAACCACAGACAGTTTTGCCTTTGTCAATGGTACGTGGTTCTTTAGACGAGCCCACCCAAGGTTGTCGTAGTATTAATAGACAATGCTAAGGGAATGGTCACCTCTGTGTACATGGTGTCCTCCTCCCCTGCAGAGTACTTCACTACCGTTGGGGTTATACCAAGTTTTCTTCCTGCCACTTTTCAAGTAGGTGGTATGAGCACCTAGGGCTAACGTGGGGTTGGTAAGGAGTTTGTGAAGTTGCTGTTTGTGAGAAGAAACCCTCTGTGACAAGTAGTTATCAATGTGTCAGGCACTTCATGTTAACACTATAGTTGACTCCACCTTTCTTTTGATAATAGAGTAGTTCAAAGCCCATATCTGGAATTAATTCATTCATGTGTGCTTGTTTTCCTTCCTCCTTTCCCTTTCCATAAGAGTCCTTGCAGTTTGCGGCTGTCAAGTGGCTGAGAAGGAACTCATAGAATCAATCTTCATGGTTGGAAAGGACCTTTAAGATCGAGTCCAACCATACACACACAAAAAAAAAGTCACTAGAGCATGCCCTGAAGTGCCACATCCAGAGGTTTCTTAAACACCTCTAGGGATGGTGACTCAACCACCTCCCTGGGCAGGCTGTTCCAGTGCCTGACCACTCTTTCAGTAAAGGAATTCCTCCTAATATCTAAACTAAACCTCCCCTGATGCAACTTCAGACCATTTCCTCTGGTCCTGTCATTATTCACTTGGGAGAAGAGGCCAACACCCACCTCTCTCCAACCTCCTTTCAGGTAGTTGTAGAGGGCAATGAGGTCTCCCCTCAGTCTCCTCTTCTCCAAGCTAAACATGCCCAGTTCCCTCAGCCTCTCCTTAGAGGTGCTCAGATGGTGCTAAGCATGTCTGTGCCCCAGATACAAAGAGCAGAAGAGTTACTTACCCCACTGTGGATACTAGGAATAAGGAATGATGGTATATATACAACGAAGATACAAATGTGCAAGTAGACTGCAACTCAGAGAACTCCAGTTAGAGGTAATGTCACTTTTATGGAAACTTGTGTATGATTTTTTTTTAAACTGATGAAGTTAGCTTTGACTTCTATCTTGATTATGCAGAGCATGAAGCTTATTGAAGAGTAAGCTGTTGCACAAGGCTAATGAAGTGATTGTTCCTGCATCCTGTGGATGTAGGTTGATGACTGTAAATTTCAGCTTAGTTTTTTTGGAATGTGCCTGGACTAGGAATGTTAACTAGCTAAAATGGATTTAATACAGCTGTATATAATCAAGGAGAGAAGGAATAGGAGCTTATATTCTACCTGATGGGGTTTGGATTAAAAGGTAATGGGGCAAACATGACTTGGAACAGACTGGTTCCTTGCTGGCACATAGAAAAAAAATGCCAGAAAAAGCTAGGCCTGCTGGTGACCATACTATGTTTTAAAAATCTCTCACAGTTAGGGAGATAGTAAAAAAAAAAAACTCAATGAACAATTGAATATGCTGCTTCTCTGAGTTTTTCAAGGATTAATTTCTAATGCTTCTCTACTTACTGAAAGCAAGATTTTTCTTTCTTATACAGTCCAAGATAGTGTATCTTCTTAACCAGTTTTTGCTGCATATGCAGCCACTCTAACTGGGAAATGTTTAGGGTCGGCACAATTTATGCTTTCCCAGGAGTCATTCTATTGGTTCAAGTAACCTACAATAAATACATATAGCTGATTCCTAGGAAAGACATATTATTTGAACTTTCTTCAAGTTACGAGAGCCAAAAAATCATATCTGGATCACTACTGGGAAAAGAGATGTCTTCACAAGTTTTAGCTAAACGTAAACCTATTATTTCCCAATTATTTCCTCTGAAACAGGTGGCTGAGCTCACATGCTTCTTACGGGCAGGTAACTAATGCCTGTCAGCCCTGTGAGGAACTGCCAGCTCTGTGAGGGAGGCCAGCTCTGCAGGTTGCCACCACAGAGACCCTCGGGGCATTTCTGCTTTGCTGCAGGGATCGGGGCTCCTGAGTGGTGTGGTAGGCACGGAGGTAGGTTATTGAGAGACAAGAGCAAAAGTCTGTTAAAACATGATGACGACTGGAAATCAACATGAAATACTGTGAATTGAAGAAGCATCCCTCCGAAGGTTTGCTTATCGTGACTTCTTGTCACTCTCATGGCATCACTTGTCTGCTTCACAGGACGGACTTCTGGATATCCAGGCAGAGGTGGGCATGCCGAGCCTGAGGGAGCATCTTTCTATGTCTCAAAGCAGCACCAGCCCCAGGACTGGAATTTTGGTCATGGGGACTTTCTCTGAAGCACCACCGTGGCAGTTGTGTCAGAATGGCCACCGTAGCTGCTCCATGCCCTGTTCAATTCTCATTTGCAGAAGGGGTGGCCCACAGAAGCCATCCTTCTCTTCTCATTGAAAAGATAGCACTCGGCTTTCTCTCCCTTGTCCCCCTCAAGCATAGAATAGGTTAATTTTTCAAAGAAAAAGGAAGCTTTGCTTAGCAGTGAAAGGAAAAACAATGTTTAGATTCCTCTTTTGTGGGGAGGGAGGGTGGCAGGTATGGGGAAGCAGAAAATCTAAGACACAGTTAAACATCTCCGCTGAATTGCACGGAAAGCCTAGCTAGGCAGGATTCTGAAGCTGTCAGCATGAGTATATAGTTCACAAGAAGAAAAAAGTAATACATAAAGCAATTTTTTGGAAGAAAAAAAAAAAACCCAAACACTCCAATAGCTGAATATTTTGAAATGTTTACCCTTAAAGAAGAATACACAACACATTTTGCAAGGAATTGGCAAAGTATCTTGAAGATGATGACAGCTAAAAGAGTTCACTTTTTTCCTTTTTGGGTCCAGTCCCATTTTCTTGCCATTGCAGCATGTCTTTTCGCTCTTCCTTCTCCCCCGCCTTCGCCCTTTTCTTGAATGACAAAAATGTAACCCTGTGGTTACACCAGAGGCTTAATCTCAGGGCAGAGCAGGAGGTAAGCAGGTGCGGTGTCTTGCTGCTCTTCCATTGCTCTGCACTTCCCTCGGTTGTAATTATTCTTGCAGTTCTGCCTCCCGCTGTTTATGCTGTTGCAGGCAGTTGCTTCATGTGGTTTTTCTCTCACTAAATCAGAGCAACCACCCACCCTTCTCTTTCTGATCCCAAACCTGGGACCAAAAGACACCATTAAATTTCAAAACCTTCCCTGCACTGGGAATATCTCTCTGATATGAGCTCCTCTCTGCTTTCCTTCCCTGTTGCAAAATTATCATGTATCTAAAGCTGGAGCCCTGGAGATCTGTATCCGTGGTTTCATCTGACTGCCTTTTTGACTGAATCGCTGTGGCGGATGCAGCTAAACCGGGGCAAACGCTGGCCCTGGCATGCTGTCGCTGCCGATGGCTGCCCGGCTCTTGCCGTCCTCGCCACCTCCCACCCATGACCCTGCTTTGTCTCCCATCACTTGGCTGCTCTTGGCATAAATGGTGTAAATGCTGCACCTACCCCTGAGGTGCAACCCTTCTCAAAGTGACAGCTTAAGGCTGGTGGCAAAGACAAAGTAGATTGATGCCAGTGTTGGTTCCAGATGGCGTATAAAGTGCCTGCGAGCATTTTGATTTTTGACAATGTTTTAAAGGGGCAAAAAAAAAAGTGCTCTTTTGGTTTGGTGCTATGAAGGATGCTAGTTCTGGTGGCTCTGAGCCATCAGCATGTTTTTTGTCAAGCTTATAGTATCTGTGAAGAGCAAACCTGGACCAGTCAAAACCAGGTCTCTTTCTCTAGCAATCTCCTTGCTTTTGGGTTACATTGTGAGTTTTTCTCCCAAGACATGCGATCTTGTTTTCCTCTGCATAATGAAAACCTTTCAGAGAATTTCTGAGCATTGCAAGCAAAATCTTGTGCATAGCAGCAAGTGATCAAATCTTAGAGAAAACCATTTTACTATTGTTTTAAACAGATTTGAAGTGTTTGTATTGGACTGATTTTTGGCGTCCCCTTTTTTGTTGTTAAAGCCAGGAGCATCGGTTATGATGAGTACAACTGTGCAAGGCCAGAGGCAGCTATAAAAACATATGAAAGGAATTAAAACTTCTTTCCTATGCCTAATAACATTGTAAGTTCTGTGATCTGAAATTTTAGGATCTTGTGGGGTTAGCAGTAGTTACCATCTGTCCTGACAAACTATGTCATAGCTGGCTTAACATGCTGGAGTAAGCACGGAAGTATCCTCCTCCAAAGAACTCTGCTCCAGTCCCTTTCCAAAAAGTGGAGGAATACAAAGAATGAGAAAGCAAATCTTTCAAGGTGGTATCAAGCAGCTTTCTAGAGGACATTGAAACTCTTTGCCACTGGCCATGTAAAACCAGCCTGCTGTTGGCACCCCATTTTGATTCAGAGCAAAATGGTTAAAATTTTCGAGACAGTTACCCCTGGCTTTTATCCAGTTTTGCAGATTTTGCTTTGACAGACAGCAAATGCCCTAATTTAAAGTTGGCTCAAGTTATTAATTTGCACTGCTGATAAATCGTCTCTCCTGTGCTTGTCTGGGTAAGTAAATTGAAAGTATCTGTGATGGGCTTGTTTGTTTGTTTGTTTTTCCTGGGTGGGTAGGAATTCAAGAACTACAACTCCCCCATAATTTTTTTTAAAAGCCATCTGCTGTTTTGCTTTTCTGCTTACCTACATAGGGCTGAATTTCAGTCCAGAAGATCAGGGTGTGTAATTATTGCACTTTAACCCTAAGTCTTGTTTGTTCTAAAGCTGACTAAGACTTTGTGTAATCTTATGTGATTTCCACCCTGCTTTTCAGGGTGAAAATAATGGTTGTTCCTGGGAATTTTTCTTTCTGTACTTATATTTTATTGTACCTCAAGAACTGGCCTAGAGTTGAGTTGATCTTTCATATTGCTCAGATGAAGAAGGCAAGTGAATTTTCAATAATTTCTAATGAATGGAAATGCTGAAAAGAGAGAACAAAGAGAGGATTTGAATAAAATAACATGGTCTGCTTTTACCTTAGAAATAATAATACTGCTCTGAACCTGTAGGTGAAGACTAAGTAAAACCCTCAGAAGAGAATATTGTTTTCTGCTGTGGTAAAATAGGACTCCTTTCCTGATGCATGGCTCTACCAGAAAAGATTCTCTGGGCTATAAATGCCATCCTCAGACAACTGTGCCACGTGCCTAAGAGTTAAAGTGAGGAAACTGGTTTAGATGACGAGTTAGACGTTTTAAGTTAGATCAGGCTTTTGTTGCGTAAGGTTCCAGAGCTGCGTTAGGATAATACCAGAGTTCAAAGGGGAAAAGTGAGGGGGAAGGAGCAGAGCGTGGCCGTGCCATCAGCCTCCAGCCCATTCCGTGCCGCATTGAGAAGCGAGAGTCTTCAGTCTTTGTGCTTTCGCTTTCTTAAATGCTGATGTGTGGATTTAGTGTGCTGGCTGTTACTTAAGTAGGTCGTTTAAAAATAATTACATTTTTCAGAGTCCATTACTCAGTATTTTTTTTTTTACTCTTGTTTGCTTCACATAATGATCATCATCTGTTTGAAATTAAGGCTTCATATGGAAATAATCTGGAGTGCAATGGCTGTGCTCTTATTTGGATGTGTTTCTGTTATTTTTTTAATATTATACATCTAGTTCTGGCTAAAAAGAAAAAGAGAGGGGTTACAGGAGTATTTGGGGTATTTCAGTCTCAAGGGCCACTCAAAGTAGCTACCTTCCCAGTAAAAGCCTGACCACCAGCTACCGAATAAACTTGCATTATTGTTCCTCCTTTTGAGCAGCGCTTTCAGTGAACTTTTCCTTCACCTATTTGCATTGTGCTGATACCAGCAGTCTGCTCCCTGTGAGCCTCCTGAGCTCTGTCAGGCAATGTTTCCATCAAACTGCAGATGGTTTTGCATGAGGGATTTGGCAGGGGAGCGTATCAGTATTGTCTCCTTCTAATAGGCAGGATGCATTAGCGCGCCCTTTCCTTCCTCCTTTCCCCGTCTCCTGAGTTTTCTTATAAGGAAGAAAATATTGCACAACCCAAAGGTAAGGTGTAAGCAAAATTATTATTTTGGGGCTTTGGAGGAGGGGTAGGTAGGTTCTTGAGGATGGTGGTCCCCATAGCACATCCATCTTTTCTCAGGTAGACCCGGCTTTGCAGCCTGCTGCGGTACAACACAAGCTCCTGAGCTTACATCTGGGTTTACTATTGGCGTTCACACAAGCTGTGAGCTGCTTTGCGTGGCTGCCTGGGCTTGCAACTGAAACATCCTTATCTGTTTATTATCTGTCGTGGTTTGGGTTGGGCTGGCCACTAGAACAAACGACAAATGCTCTCTTTTACCTCTCCCCTTCAGAGTAGGACACACTCTTCTGACCTGAGGCACTTGTTTAATCTGCTCTGGTTGTTGCCTGAGGCCTTCCAGGGGAGCAGGAGTTTTGTCCTCGGCTTCTCTTGGGTTCTCTTGGCATCCTTCTGCCCCGACACTGGGGATGGCGTTAACCTCTTATCTCCCAACACCTGTTCCTCTGGAGTGGCAAGCGGGTGTAATGACTGCTGTCTGAAGTCACTGATGTCCCCAGCAGATGAGCGCTTGTGTTGCAGGAAGTGGAGGCAGGACCTAGAATCAAAAATCAGAGCGATTTTGGTGAAGTTTTATCTACCTCTCGTATATCCATAAAAACTCATCCCTTCCGATATCAGCTTTCAGCATCACAGCACCCCCCTTCTTGATCTGAAAACACTTTGTTTACCAGAAACCTGTGTTATATTTTAGATCTGCTCTAAATTTAGCTGCAATATACACAGTTTATCCTAACGTCCATTGTCAGTTGCTGCTTCATTATTTAATATAGTTCCTGTTATATGACACTTGCCTTGATTTGTGTTTGCTCTGGCTCTTTCCCAAGGTGCCAGTTGTTGCTCTTTATGCTTCCCAATATTTTTAACCAAATCCAGTGGTCATCCTAGGAGGAAAATATTTGGAAGCTAAAGCTTTGTAGGATGCAATTTTATCATTGACTTAACTTAAACGGGTCTTTGGCTTTTATATATTTAAACGCTTGGAATTTCTGCAGCGATGAGCAGAGTATTCACCTCATTTATCCAGCAAAGGTAAGGTAATGTTTTCCCGAGCACTGCTACAAATATTTTCTTCTTCATTAATACTGATGGTGGTTCGCTCACCAGCATGTCAAGTTTCCTTTCTCCTCTCACAGGACAGAGTCCTCACAATAAACCCCGGACTCCCTGATGAATTTCCAGTGCTTGGAACTTCTTATTCCATTTAATACTGTTGTTTCTAGCAACTGACTTGTAACTGTGTAACAGTGACCAATTGAAAGTTAATAACCTCATTTGCCTTTCAGAGTGCTTTGCAGCAGGCTATGGACAGATTATCAATTCCCCTTAGCTAGCAGTGCTTGAGGTGGTCATTTCTGCCCACTGCATGCTTGCCAAAAATGAGGCAATGCATTTCACGCTTTATTTTTTTTTTTTTTTTCTTCCTCCACATGGTAATATTGTCTTGAGCTGTGGAGCTCACCACAGCTTACTTGGCTGGCTTTCAGCTGAGCAAGACTTCTTCTTGCAGGATTTTGGAAGCAGACAGTCCTAACGGCAGCGTCAGAGTCCAAGCTTCATTTTAGGTGGTGTGCAACCTGCAGAAATTGAATTGGGTTATCCAGGGATAAGCGCAGGTCCTCCTGGCTGTTTCTCTAGGGCTGCTGCTTTGGGTTCCCACTGCAGTCTGATTTCTTTTCAGGCCCTGACAGTGTCAGGGAGGCTGGTTCGAGATCAGCCCTGATCAGCCGTCAACTCAAAACCGCACTGAACTGCTCATCTTCTCATCGTGGACCCTCCCTGTTATCTTCTGCCACCCGAGTCAGCTGACAGCTGCTCAATGTACCACGTACATCACTTAGCCAAATGAGGTCCTCTTCAACATTGCCAGCAAGTTCTCACTTCATTTTGGGTAAAACGCTGCTTAAATATTTCTGTTCCAGAAGGGGTCTATGCTCTGTACCCAATGCCATGACATTCGGCTCTTTCATTCTTCCAGGTGTGCATAAACCCAAGCTATTCTTTTCACCACTTTTTGTTAGGACCTGATGTTTGAGAGGTGCGCAGGGCAGAAGGTGGTTGCAAACATGTCTTCAGTGTCCCATGAGCAGGTCCCAGGGTATTTGAGTACCAAAAACTGCATTTCTGGCTGCCGAGTCCCCTTGCTCAATTCAGGTCTCTTGCAGCAAGGCCACCTGCTTGCCTGGACTCACGCTTCCCTTCTGGCCTCTGTGTGTGCATGGATCCAGCTGCTACTTTCTAACAGGAACTGGTTTGTTTTATGGATCTGGTGGAAATGTTATTTATTTTCCGAGTTCCAAAACTGTTCTTTTGTGTACAATAAAGCCTAAAGAGTAGTTATGGTGGCAAATGGATGGAGAACTCTTTTTTTAGTATAAGCTGCTTCTGTGTGCATATTAAATATGTCTGCATGCCTGTATAAAAATAATGAAAATATTTTAATATGTCTATGTGGTATTTCTGGTGAGGTATTTTACAGAGGGATTAGGGCCCCATGGACCACGTTTTCCATTTAGAAAAAGAAAATTGACTCACTGCCCATATTCATTGATGACAATCGTATGCTTGTAACTAACTAAGGTTATTTTAAGGGTGTAGATAAACGGCCTGCAAAACAAAGTATTTCCAAATAGGCAAACTGCTGTGGATGAACTGAATGCCTTTGACATGTTTAGTTGTGGTCTTTATTAGTCCACTTGTGGCACTGATTAAATGGGCAGCTTCATGTTTCATTGCTGCCCCACACACGTGCAAGTGAACACTCATGCATGCAAGCAGATTGAGCATAATCTTTTTGTCATTTACTTTGCTGTTTTCCTATGTTAATCCATGTCCTGAGAGCAGTTGATTCATCTGTGGTTTTTTAGCAGTGACATTTTATGTGTTTGGCAAAGTGAGGTGGGTTGTTTTGAAGAGCCAGCTGTCCTCCGTGGCTCGCTGGCCCGGCTGCCACCAGGGGCCAGGTGCTGCAGGGTCCAGCTGGGCACCACCACAGCAGCCAGCCCAGGGAGCCAACAGCCCTCTGCTTTGGGGCTGGGCTGCTTTGCTCATCAACCTGTATCTTCCAGCAGCTGAAACTTCACCCATCACTGACCCTCACCTCTAGAGCGTATTTATCCACCAAGTTTGATAGTGGATTTTTTTTTTTGTCTGTCCAGATACATCTACTTTTTTTTTTTTTTTCCCAATAATAAAAAGGCAGGTCCTCTGAGATCTAGCAACAATAAGGGATTTTATAGATGAACAAACCTATTTGCAGCATTGGAGTCTTATTTGAATACCTTGAGCTTTTTTTTCGGGTTGCGTGCAACTTGCAGTAAATCTATTGCCTTACCAAGAGATAAATATGCATCTCCTGGGCAGTCACTCTAGGTAGTCCCTGTCAATAAACGGCCCAAGGACCCTTCTTACACAGATGCCCTTCACTCTACCCTTGCTCTCCTTCTCCATGCTCTGGTGTTTGCAGCTGCTACCATGCAGTTGATTTTTTGGGGGGCATATAAGGAGGCAGGAGGTGAGAGCACCCTGGAGTGAAGGTAGAGGGATGTTCTGCAGGCTTAACACTTAGCTTGTCCTGGACCTTGTAACACTTCTTGATCTCCCTGTTTCTGTGGAACTAATGCCAAGTCAGGGATGGTGGTGTAACTTTGTCAGAATTGTAAACGGTCCTTAAAAAGTCAGAAAAGCAAAATCCTGTGTTAAATCATGTTTTTTTTGGATATTAGTTTCTCGGTGTTTGTTCTCTTTGTCTACGTGTTTAAGGTCAGATGTTTACTGGTTTCCACTGAAATCAAATCTTTCCTTGACTACTGACTTTCCTGTCTGGTTACCTCTCCTGCATCGATATCACAGCCTCAGAAGACATGCCTACTGGAGGTAGCCACTGGACCTGGATGGCCTTTTCCTCCTTATTGTGCCCCGAAGCCCTGAAGCTGCAGTTGCTTCTTCTGGTTACGTGACAGAGACAAGCGCATGTGTCGTACATTGCATTGCTGATATTAGGATGATGTTGCCAGGGCCCAGCAGAAAGTCATCCAGCTCAAGAAGCAGTTGTTGAAAGCTACTGGGGACAAAATTAAAATGAGAGAATCACCCGGTGTCTTCAATGTTGCGTGACTGCAGGAATGTGGAAAGAGGAAGAATCCTTAATTAAATGCTTTCAGAAGAAGTCTTAATGAAATCAGATGTCTAATCCTGGAGGTAGAGCTGCTTTCAACTCAGTAAGGCCTCACATGAAGAGAATGAACTCAGTTGAAAATCAGCTCTGGTCTCACGTTAAATGAAAGTCTCCAGAGATGGCAAGGGTTTTGAATAGTAACAACTCTTCAAAGTTATCAATAGCCTTTTGAAAGTGCAGCTGTATTATTAAAACACAGTTTGGATTATATTGCCTCCATTAAGGCAAGGTCCATGGGTAAAGTATATGCATGTCAATACATGTCAACAGGTGAAGTAGGTGATTGTCTAAAATGCCCATCATCTGCTTTGTGCAGACTGTATGTAGGAATGTATGTGACCATCATTGTGCATTTCTTGTTAGCTAATGTGCAACCCCCACATTTTCTTTGCTTTCCTCCTCCCCAAGCAGTCCCAATGAATCTTCTTGTTCTTTGAATGTCGGCAACAGTAAGTTATAGGGGAAAAACATAAATTCTTTGCCCACTTTTCTTTTTGTCCTCCTTTCTCAGGCCTTAATCTGCAATTTGCAAATTTTTTCACCCTGCCCAAGTACTCCTTCACTTGACTGGAAGTGCACTTTGGTGTAGCCTGTCCAAGTGTTTGGGCAAGTCCTTCAGAGGGCAAGAGGCAGAGAAGGGAAAGGAAGCTTAAACTGGGGAAAAAAAGTGCTTGTAGGAATAGAAAAAAGGATGAACATATTGGAAGCAGGTATAGGGCCATGCTTTGAGTTCTGTTTTGTTTAAACAGGTCAGACTTTAAGTTCATGATTGCATGTTGAGAAAAAATTTCTTTACAGAAAACGTTATCAAACACTGGAACAGGCTGCCCATGGAAGTGGTTGAATCACCATCCCTGGAGGTATTTAAAAGATGGGTAGATGCGGTGCTTGGGGAAGTGCTCTAGTGGTGGTTTTGGCAGTGTTAGGTTGTTGGACTCGATCTGAAAGGTCCCTTCCAACCTAGGCATTTCTATGATACATGTCTTCTGAACCAGTACTGTGCAGCACACTGGAAGTAATATGATATTCATATATCGCAGGAATATCTGTATCAGCCAATATCACACTCACGTTTATGTATAAAAGTGACTATTGTCATACATGGCTGGGATTAGTACATTCTGGCTTTTTCTCAGCTGAAACAGTTCAGAACATGGTTTGGAAGGATCCCATTTCTCCAGAGGGTGTGGGTGGTGGCAGAGCACAGGAGATCACAGAGGAGCAGTGACACACTGTGCAGTTTTCATGTCTATATTCTACTGATTAGCTGTTGTGAAAACCAAACCAAAACCAAAAAGCTCATGAAGCCAGGAGCAGTGTAGGCTTATGTGTATGCAGCTCCCTTGCCTCATGCCTTCAGCTCTTAGAGGCTTTTCCTTTGATCCACTACGTTTCTCCATTCCTGTCCCAATCCTGTAAGCGGTATCTGAAGGGGCAGGCTGTATCTGGGGAAATACAGTTATCAGAGAGATACTTGGAGTTCGTGTGAACAAAACTGCATTAAGAGAATATATAACATCTAACTTCTCTGGCTTGGTGTGATGGAGAGACAGAAAATTTCATAAAGCTTGACGTTTGCTCAGTCTCATGGTGGAAGAGAGAGATGTGCTACAGACCTGACCGAAAGGCACGAAGGCGTATGGGATCTCTTGTCTGAGCAAGAAGGGAGCAGAGGTTAGAAGCCAGAACCAGACATGAGCTCATATTTTTGTAAATGAAGTGGAGAGGAATAACCAAAAAAGCTGGGAGGAGCTGATGTTACAATACAGGCTTCTAAAAAGCAGTCATTAATCAGAGCTAATCTCTTCAAAGAAGCAAAATAATGAAAAGACTCTTGGCTTGCGGATGGAAAATGTCTGTTACCACAGGTGTAACTCTTTTAATTTAGCAATTCACACTCTTTCACCCCCAACAAAACCCATGAATCCAAATTTCCATCAAAGGAGTAGAAAGTTGCCGCTCAGCCTCACTGCTTCTGAGGCTTTGAAATATAGGGAGTGAGCATTCAGGATGCTGTAATGCACAACCACATCAAAAAGCTGGGACGATATGAACAGATCCTTTCTGTCTAGGTTTCTAGGTAAGTATGTACGCCAGGGTTTATCTAGGATGGCATTGGGCAGCAGCCTGTTTTGACCTGTTCATTTGTCTCCTAAGAAATTCCTCAGAAAATATCTTGGCTGCTGAGTAAAGGGGGAGTTTGTGTAATTTGAACCTTAAGGAGGAATGATATTGCTCCCACACAAATTCATTGCTGTGGTGAGGTGTGTTTTAGCCAATCGTTAACACTAACTTATGCAAAAAAAAAATAACTGTTGGAATGAAGCAAACAATTTTGTTTTTTTGCGGAAGTCAGAAGTTCATGTGGAGTAAAAGGTGTCTGTGTGTCTTGGTAGGAAGTTACTACTTCTGGAACTAAATATCAATACAATTGTATGTGCGCCAAGTACCTGTGTTTAGTGTTTCAGATCACCTAGAAATAACTATTGCTATCTCTGCCTCTCAAAACTGAAGTTAATCTATAGGAATCTAAACAGACTTGGTGGCGCAAGATGTTAACTGGGACACACCAGTCAATTTAGCAGAATCATGGGGGTGATTGCTTGTATTGCAATGAGAAACAGGTTTTGTGAGTGGGTTAAGCATATAATTTTAGCTCTGATTCTTGAGATATAACACTCGTGCATTCCTTCCTCTCAGATCCTCCTCTCAGATATCCTTACCAACATATGTTGGTGACAGATTGTAGGCTGGCACGCACAAATTAGACCTAGAAAATTCCTGCAATCCTCATAGGCTCTAGGATAGTAAACCCAAAGCCAGTAGTTTCCAGTTAACCAACCTGAATTGTGGAAGAGTCAGAGTTGCCTACTAAGTGTCTGACACTGAGACATCTTGGCGAGCAGAGCGTAACGTACCATGGTCCTTAGGTATTGGGTTGCCAAGAAGTTCTTTGAGGTTTTATCTGTTGTGTTTCTGTGTCCTCTCACAGCCAGACAACCCTTTTCTCATCAGTAACCCAGGACTTTCTCACCAGTAGTTGCAAGGGTCAATGTTTCCCTTGTGTCCTTGACGTTATCAGCTGACATACAGGGCATGATTTAGGCTCTTTACTGAGACTAGTACTAGTCGTCCAACTGAAAACTGGCATAGGAGAGATTTAATAAACCATTGTAAGTGACCCTTTCCTTCAGTTTTGCTCATTCCCTGTGACAGACTCACACCAGATGAATAAGCTATAATGTGATTTGGCATTTTGCTGGAAGAGCTGAGTATGTAGGTTTTTTCATCGTAGTTTGGATTTCCCGCTGTTTAAAAATACGTGATATAAAGGCAGGGAGGTTAGGGGATGTTTTGCAGGTACTTATAAATGGGAACATTGATCTTGAGAGTGTCCCTCTGGTACACTCCCAAACAATCCTCAAAATCAAGAAAACAAAGTCACAAACCTTGATGCAGCTCAACGAATCTCAGTTTGTTCATGGCTCTTCCCAAAGCGATGAGTTGTTTCGTCTGTCTCTGTCTTAAAATTTGAAGGTGCAGATGCTGTGCTTTTAGGATGTCGACAGAAAAATGTGCGGCTTCACAGTATTCAATTACAATGATGTGGACTGTGGAGTGTCAACAACGTGTTTCTTGTATTTTGGTAAACAATACGTAGTAATGCTTGCATTCAGATTTTGCTCAAGATCTGATGAGGTCCACTTTGAGCCATATATAATGGAACTGGATTATCCAGTTAAAATTATAGAAGTCCTTTGAAGTTTCTGAGCCTCCTCACCAAGGAGGCTTTAATCCATCACAGATTTTAGCTACTGGGTTACCAGCAAGTCCCTTTCATCATATGTGGGAGCTTATGCTGGTTCCGTGGTATATTGGCCTCACTTGAAGATGATTGCAAAATGGCAACAGAAGGTGTTGTTTAAAGAGATTATGCAAGCCCTGCCATTTGTGTTAGTCCATGCCTTTCATATTTCTCCAACATCCACAATGTCATAAAAATTATACAGAGTGCAGTTTTGCTGACTGCTTTCAAAAATGACTTATATATTGTTTGTGAATTTGTTTAATTCCTTTTTTAACCTGCTGCTACTATTGACATCCACACTCTCCTGTGGCAGCAAGTCCTTACCTTCTATGTATGGAATTGTTGGGATTTTCTTACTTTTTTAAGCTGGTTTCCAGCCAGTTTCCTTGAGTGTCCTTTAGTTCCTGCAATGTAGGAGTTGGTGAACAACAGTTTGGCTCTTGGCATGGCCACCACCTTTCATGTTATGTCATTATATTGATATTGTGTTGTACGATACCCCTCAGCTTTGTTCTTTGCAAGCTGAAGAGTCTCAGCCCCTTGCAATCGCTTGCTGGACAACCTCACTGTCACCCTAATAATTTTAGTTATGCTTCTCTCTACTTTAATTTCATTATGTCCCTCTTGAGATGCAGAGACCCAAGCCACACACCACTTTCAAGATGTAGGCAATCAACTTCTTATGTGGTGGCAAAGTGTTCCTTTCTGTCTTGCTCTCATTACCTTTCTTGATGATGCCCAACACACATTGGCGTTTTCTTTTTGTTTGCTCCTGAGCCAGAAATTTCCAAGAGTGGTCAATGATCACTCAAAGATCTCTTTTTTTTGAGTTGTAACTGTCTCTTCCAAGCTTCACATCATGTAGGCACAGGTAGGCTATTTTTCCCTAGGTGTATTCCCTTGCTTACATTGACACTGAAATGCGTCTGCCACCTTTCTGCCTGCTCGGCTCTGTTCAGCTCTTTCTGAAATTCTTTGCCATTGACACACAAAAAAGCTCAGCATCGTGCAAAACCATGACTCTTTCAATGTTCACTTCTATCTCTGAGAAAGATGTTACTAGAAACAATCCCAGCACTGATTCCTTGGAGACCTCTCTGCTGACTCCTCTCTCTCTTCAAAACTGACTGCTGAGGCCTGACGTTTGCTTCCCCTCTCTTCAACTATTTTCAGTCCAGAGCCTTTTTTCTAATTGCGAGTGAGCTCCGTTTCTTTAGTAACCTTTGATTACCATTGCATTGGGAAAGCTGAGCTGGTTGCATTCCCTGGATGCTCTCTGCTGAGTGGAGGAGAGAAGGACGTGCCACTTCCCGTGGGGTGCCTGGCTGCGGTCATCAGTGCTGCTATCTGCAAGGAGCCTGGAGGCTCCCTCCTGGACAAGGTCTGCGCAGCCCCTTCGAGCAGCAGAACAGCAATGCTGAGGGGTATTTTTCCTGCTGAGCTGAAATGCGGTCAAAGCAGCCAGCTGCCTTTCACAACAGCACCAGCAGAACAACCTACTGTACGAAACCCACAGCAGTAAACTTGCCTTGACTTGATGGACCAGAGTTTGTAAACACGAGGGACTCTGCCGATGAAGTGCATAGATAAAGGAATTGCAAAATGTCAGTACTAGATGTTGAGAAACTTGCCGTGTATGTCCGTGCATCTACCCTATCTGCGCTTGAGAAACAAGTGGCCTGTAAAGGAGCCCAGCCCTGACGGCCGGGCACCGCACACGGATTGTCACAGAGGTCAGGCATAAATAACTCCGGCCAGTAGATGGGGGAGCTAGGATCCAAAGCCAAGATGTATAAGAGGTCCCAGGCCACATCTGGCCTGCCAGCTATAAGATTAACTGGCTTCATAATGTGCCTTTAGGAAATTAAAATTATTTTTTTTAAACAATTGACCCAAATGCACTTGCAATAAATCTGCAAATCTACCTGCTGCTTAAGCTTGGCCTTCAAGGCTCTAATAAGGGCTGCACCATTAATTTCAGACCTAGCTGTAAACTAATGAGGTTAATTATCCAGTCGGTCTCATGTGACTGCAGGGACCACCCTGACACAGTAGCCGGCTTTGTTACTTTCCCTGGTACCTATAAAATAGCAGAGCTGGAAAGTCTGGTGCAAGTATCTTTACATTGCACCTAGTCTGCAGTATGACGCTGTGTGTATTCTGTACTCAGAAAGCAGATTGTAATGGTGATTTGAGTGATAAATCATACAAAAGCTAAATATACAAATATGTTAGAAAATGTACAGTGTTTAAAGAAAAATGTTTGGTTTATATTGTGATTTGGGAGATGTATGTGTTGTCCCTATGTATGCATTCTAATGGCAGGTGCCGCAATGTGCTAATGTATGAGATTCCCTTTAAACTATGTGTTACTCAACAAATAGCAGGTGATTAGGCAAGACCCGTAATATGTAAAGAAGAATTAAGCCTTTGCTTGCAGTTGCTATAATGCTGTGAATCACAGACTTGGCTGTGACTAGAGGAACATACAGACACCAGACTGAGATTTTCATTGTCAAAACTTAAAATCAGTGTCGCTGCACATGAAAAGCTTGCTTCTTTGAAGGAGAGTTGCAACCCCTTATTGTAAAATCCCTTTGTAAATGCAACTTTAGAGGGCATGCTGGGAACCACAGGATGGTGAGTCTGATTCCCAGTGGGGATAAGATGACAGAGCTGATAGTGGTGAATAAGAGCAATGGGCAGGCAGATATAAACACAGCCTGTGAGAAGCAGTCAGCATGGCTTTTTAAAGGGAAACCCTACCTGACTATCCTCCTGGGTCCCATGGGATGTCACTAAGCGTGTGGGTAAGGAAGGCCCGGAAGAGAGGACACATGTAGATTTCCAAACAGCATCAGGCATGGGTCCACACCAGAGGCTACTAAGGAAAATAAGTTGCTGTGGGACTGGAGGAAAGTGTTCTGGTTTTCTTAATGGTTTTTTTGTTTGTTTGTTTTTGGTTTTTTTTTTTTAATGGACAGGAAGCTGGTTAGAGGATGAGGTACCGTCATACGCACTCCACTCAAATATCAGATGCTTTGAAAAGGGAATAGAGTCTTGTCTGAGTCCACAATGAAAAATTCCTGTTTTAGCTTGCCTGTGAGACAAAATGCTTAATGAACATCCTGTGGAACAGGCTTATGGGTGAGCAACTATGGGGTCTTAACACCATCGATAATGAATCTGTTGCCTGTTTCTTCCAGGGCTTAAAAGGGCATCTATGGTCATCATGAAACTGATGGCCCATGGGGGTGCAGAAGCCAAGTGTGATAAAAAGAATGGGTTTAGGTTGTTGGCCTCTCACAACTGATGCTGATCAGGCCACCCAGATCAGCCCATTTGTGAAACAGAGGGACAAAACACTTCCAACTTGAGTTACCAGTTAAAAAAAAGATGTAAGGAGAACTCCACAATTTCCCTTCTTTTATTCCTCCTTCACCTATATCCTCAAAAAAACCCAACCCTACTTGACCATTATTCAGACTCTCATTCCTGCAAATAGCATTAACAAAAATATTCCTGAGGTAGGAAAAGGTGTGTGAAACTTCAGCCTGAGGAAAGACATTACGTGCAAGTGGAAATTACTTTTTGCATCAGAAATATTTGTTCAGCCTTAATGGCATTCACCAGTTCCATGAAACAAAGCAGGGAGAGAGAGCAAAGCTGAGCGAATCCAGTGCAAGGTTTGCCTATAGGTTTGGTTTTTTTCCTTTGCTCAAAGTTGAATTTCATCCATTTTCTTTTATTTGCTCTAGAATAACAATGATCCTCTGCTCCCCCAGCAGTAAACATTGCAGCCTGTGAACACCAGGCTTCAGCAAGCAAACTTTCAAAAATCCCTTTGCAGGGTAAATGTCAGACTGTTGTTCAATTAATTATTTTTAAAAGTGAATTCACATGCAGCAGTGACCTTTAGCTGTGCTGCATGCACACTGCTTTTCATGATCTCATTTGGTGTTTCATGCAGTGGGCTAATATGGGAGACTGGTGTTGTGAATAGCAGCAGAAGAGATGCCTGCAATGCTGGGGGGATGAGAGGGGCTTCCTTCACCCTGCTGGTTTGCGGGGAAAGGAAGGGAGGTCAGTGAGTGCCCCAGAATTGAGGAATTCATCTGTTCCCCATGCTCAGATCTCACCACCTGAGACCTGCTGGAGCCACCTTGGCCTTGGTCAGAGTCACCTGGGCTCGGGGAGGGGGGGTGAAATGTCTGATCCCACCTGGCATCTTGCCCCTCTTTCCACTGCTGGCATCCTCTGTCACCAGCAAATAAGACACAGCTGGGATCTCATGCTGAAAGGAGACAGAAAAAACTGTCGTGGTTTGGAGTCCTGTAAATGAGACTGTGCTGTCTTGACCTCTCCATCTGGAATATTTTGTTGTCTCACCTGGTGTCGCTTCAATGTTCAAATGAGAAAATAACAATTCCTCTTCACAGGTGGACTGGGGACAGTTTTGTTGACACGAGGCATACATGAGCATCCCAAGGGAGCAAGAAGCCAGCTGAGGTGCACTGCAGTTTTGTGTGGCTTCTCACAAAGGTGCAAGTTAGTGGGCCCTGAGGAAATGCACCCAGCAGCAACAAGAACATTCACCTGAAAAAAAATCTGAGGGACTGAAGTTAATGTAAAACAGCAGTGATGGGGTCTGAAGTAATTGCAGAGATGTTTAGAGCTCTTGCTTGCTCTGCAAGAAAAGAAATAATCATCGTCACCATGCACCACAGCTGCTCTCCTGAACTCAGAAACTTAAGGAAAATTGTACCTCGCTGGAAGAAGCTAAACAACCTTTTTGTTTTGTTTTTTAAACTCAGGAAGCTATTTCAACAGGTGTGTTGTAGTTTCACCCTAGCTGGCAATTAAGCACCACACAGCCATTCGCTCACTCCCGCCAGCTGGGATGGGTGAGAGAACCAGAAGAGTAAAAGTGAGAAAATTCACGGGTTGGGATAAAGGTAGTTTAATAGGTAAAGCAAAAGTCACGCACACAAGCAAAGCAAAACAAGGAATTCATTCACTACTTCACAGCAGCAGGCAGGAGTTCACCCATCTCCAGGAAAGCAGGGCTCCACCATGTAATGGTTATTTGGGAAGATAAATGCTCACTCTGAAAGTGCCCTGCTTCCTCCTCCTTCCCCCAGTGTTATTGCTGAGCACGGTGTCATGTGGTATGGAACATCCCTTTGGTCAGTTGGGGTCAGCTGTCCCAGCTGTGTCCCCTCCCAACTTTTTGTGCACCCCCAGCCTACTTGCTGGTGGGGTGGTGTGAGGAGCAGAAAAGGCCTTGACTCTGCATAAGCACTGCTCAGCAATAACTAAAAACATCCTTGTATTATTGACGCTATTTCTAGCACAAATCCAAAATATAGCCCCAGACTAGCTACTATGAAGAAAATTAACTCTACCCCAGTCAAAACGAGCACAAGGTGATAACCTTAAAACTATTTTGATATCCTCTCAGAGATGCGTGGAAGACCACCAACCAGCAAGAGAAAGGTAGGGAATCGAGGCAGGAAACTGGAGCAGGTGAGTCAGGAACGCTCTATTGCACCCACAGGGAAACAGCGAAGCTCCGAGCTGTGGCCAGGCGCTGGCTGGAGACCCAGCAGCTTTGTATTTTTTAAGTCCATTTGAGTTTTGTCCAACTCAAACCCTCACTTGTTTTGTTTGAACTTCCCAGCTGCTAAAAGTGTCACGTTTTGGTTTTCTTTTGCCACCAGATGTCAATTTTTGTCTAGGTACCATACTTCAGAAAATAGTGTTTAATGTCATGAAAACCCTTACCTTCTGTTCTCCAGAGGATTATTATGTTTTCTAAGAAAATCTCAAATGTGAGGTTTGATATCAAACAATTTCTATTTGTCTCCCCCACTTTTTCCATAACTCCCATGCTCTACACTGTCTATAATATAGACACAGATCATGGTACTTACTGCGCAAGCAACAAACAGTTAGATAAAGCACATCCAGATGCATATATGATGCATATATATACCATTTGATCTTTATTTAGCCCTAGTGCTCAGCTGTTCCTTGCTTGCGGCATATATATTCTGATACTGCTAATCCATTTAAAAAACCCCCACCTAAATGGTGTGAATACTCAAAACTGTAATTACCCTATTTCTTGCTGCTTGCGCTGCAGAGAAAAAGCAAAATCAAATACTAGTGCTTTAGCTGAAAAATCAGCTTCTTTCTTTATTCCTGTCCTTGCTAGTACAAAAAGAAAAAGTTACAGCAAAAGAATGGTTGGCACAAGGTCTTCCAGTTGTTGATCAGCTACTTATTGTATGTATGCATATGTATATCCCTGACTTAGTAACTCTAGTTGTGATTTTGAAGGCTCCTCACACAGTATAGGATCCTTCAATGTTCACTCGAAACATATTCCCTTTAAAGACTGGGGTAACTTGATTCAGATTCAGGCTTGCTATTATGCCTAATGATATGCTAAAAAGGCAATGTTTTAGTTTATATTAGACTCGTGCGCATATTTGTGTGTGATGGCTCAGGACTTGAGTCTGCCCTCCTCCAGAGTAGGAGGATACCTGTGTACATTAGCAGCATGACCACAATTTGGGCTCCCAAATTAGGTTCTCTTGACTGTGTTAACTGCTGGTTTTCTTGCAGATGACTGTAATTGAGGGCAGCAGAGGGGTGCACGGATGCTAAGGACCTTAAAGCAGATGTCTGTGAGAAAACTTCAAGCTTTCATGCACAGTCATTTCTGACTTACTGCGCCCGATGACAACACCCACTCTTCCACTCCTTTTGTGGTTGTGCAACATCATGAAGGGGTCAAAGTAAGTGTCTTACCAGCTATTAAGGATGATGGTGGAGAAGGTTTGGAACCAGCACTTCCTCTGAATATTATTTAATTGAAGAGCCGGGAAGATCCTTGCTGTAAGAGATACTTAATATGCAAAACATCAGTGCCTGGGTCCATTTCCTGTCATTAGCCTTCCTGGAAGCACTTTCCGTGACTTATGTGGCCCTTTTATACAGAGTGGGGTCATGCAGTTTGTACCCCTGGGGTCGAAGCACCTGGTTTCTAAAGCGATGTTGCAGCAGCTGCTGCCAGCACGATGAAGGGGCGGACGAGGTGGCAAGGCTGAAGGGATGCGGGGCCCATCTCCCCAGCGGTCTGGCAGGAGGGGAAAAAAAAACCCTAGTAAGCAGTAACAAGTCAAATGGGCTATGGAAAATGTTTGCTTTAAATCCACCTTTGAGGAAAAAGGGCCCATTTCCTAGAAGCTGATACCAACAGGAAGGCAAAACGTGTCTCAGCCTCAAAGGCAAGATCTGGCTCCCTCCTCATCCCTGCAGGTGCCTTCCTCTGTGTATCTGGCCACTCAAGCATGTGATATTCAATGTGACATTTGAATGTGATATTCAAAGCCTATGTTGCCCTCAGGAGAGTATGCAGACCCTGAGTTAGCATCCCAAAGCACTTTTCTCTGGTGTTTTGGTGCTGCAGAACCCCAAACACGTAGTATGGTGTAACCCTTCCTGAATTGGACTGCTTCTCTGTCTCCCTTCAGAAACATTGTTAAGGTCATCCGTTTAAATGCAAAGAGACAATTCTCCCTTCTTTGCTTGTTGAAGTTAACAGGAAAGCATCACTCTACCATTGATACGTAGGCTTGAAAGGCAAAGGTCTTGAGTCTTTTTGGGTGTTACTGGTGCAGTGCTGGAATGCTGCTGGTTGTTCATCTAAGTCTTTCAGTCAGTGCCAGTAAAAGCACTTTTCTTCAGGTCAAAACACATTAAAATTAAAATTCAGCTTCATTATGTGGTCACTGGGGTTGTGCTTATGCATAAGGATTAAATGCTGATGTGGATATAGAAAAAAAGAGACTCTGGACAGAATAAAGCTAATCATAGAACAAAAAGTGAATGGCTACAGTGCCTGGCTTGCCCTGTGATGCTTTTCTTAAAACCATCCTCAGCAAAGAGGCCCTGAAAATGCCATCTCAGTCTGGAAGCAGGGAGTGATACTGGTCTAGGTTAACCACGCAGACTTGGAGAAGAAAGACAAGAAGCCAGACATGACATCATGATAAACTGAATGTAATAAGGGTTTCCAGTGGTATTAATATTAGATGATAATGTCCGAGCGCAGCTGGTAGTTAGACAGGACAGCTGCCAAGACCAGTCATTAGTAATGTTGATCTATTCACTTGAAAACTAGAAAAAAATTATTGCAGATGTTTCTCTGTTGCTTTTGTTTTGGCTGTAATGGGCACAATAACTCCTCTACTCCATTGCAGGTAAAAAGTTCACCCCACTGCGTAACAGACTTGGATTGTTTGAGTTGCCACAGGATGTTCTTATTTCTTACTTGTTGTGTTTGGCCTAGGGCTGTAAATCACAAATACTAGGCTGTGTAATTCTGACTTTTATTACATTAATGTATTTTAAGAGCAGGAAATCTATAGGCTCTTGGCTCAGTGCAGCAGAAGCAAAGCATGGTGGGGACTCTGTGGTCAGGAACATTCTCAGAAATATGCCTCATGCTGCAAAGGTGACCTCAGGATAATATCTGCTCAGCTTTTGGGCTGGAGAAGGAAGGACACCTCAACCTCTCAGCCACGGTGTGAGCTGGGACATGGGTTCTGGGTGGAGGAATTTATTCCCTGAGCACAGTGAGGGGGGGAAGGGTGAAAAAAATGGTGTTAACCTCAGTGCTGAGACTAGCGCACAGATGTAGGATCCTGTTTGTGCAGGAACATGGCAATGCTCATCCTTGCCTAGGAGCAACGGCGTAGCCAAGATGGCAGCTGAGGGCTCCTACCTTCCCAACCTGGTGCCTTTCCTACTGGGCCCAGGTGGAAGCATATGCTCTACCCATAATCTCTTCAGGACAAAAAGAAATGACCCAAGCATAAGGTAGGCTGTCTTAGCTCACTTAACCCCAGTGAGCTCCTGACCTGTGTTCTGCTTCTCAGCAAATATCCGCATCCGCGAGCAGTTCACATGGCCGCACAAAGAAGGGGGACAAAGCGTGAGCCATCACGCTGCTGCAGGCTGCACGGGTGGGCTGGGGAACAGGCTTGAATCTGGAGGTACAAAATAACAATGAGGTAGCTGAAAATTGTCTCCATCCTGCATGCTCTGCATTAGGACTCCAGTTTCTGCTCTTGTTAATGTGTGTGTTACTGCTTTTTGGGTGCCAGCAGGGACCAGGGGGACTTGACCGTAGCCAGCCTTCTGCAGAGGTGAAGCCGTGAAGAACAACACCCTGGGAGGCTGTTGTCAGGTGTCTCTTTTTAATGAGATAAGGTGGAGGAACTACATGTAGAGGTAATATCCATCTCTGCTTCCTCGGTCTCTTTGTAGGCGTTAAGCTGTCTTAAACAAACCTCAGGTGCTTCAGAAGTCTCTCCAGCCCCACTGAGCGTTGATGGTGTCACAGCACGCAAAATTGGTCTTCACAGGCAGTAGAAAAATCCTTCAGCCTTGTGGTTGGCTACCACAAAAATGTGTGTTCGGTGGGTATAATTGCTAGTGAACTCGTTAACGATCACGAGCTTCTCTATAAGTCAGTGTGTCGTTTTCCACTCTGCTTTTGCATAGCTCACGTCTTCAGGGTATTTTAATTTGGAGGGAAGGAGAGGAGAGAAACCAGATTGATAAGCACTCGGTCTGCAGAGCCAGCACTGCAGCATCCATTTGGGATGGCCTCTAGGCTAACAAACTTTATTTTTCTGCCTGAGGAAAAAAACAAACTTCCCTGTGTGAATAGTCTAACCCGGGAGGGGACTGCCAGTGGCATTCAATGGGCTGTGTTATATCTGAAGTTGCCAGTGAGTACAAATATTTGCAGGAGAGATGTTCAACGAGCATCCGTCTTCTCAAAGGCATAGAAAATGGATTGCTCCTTTTT
>VXBH01003458.1:454170-479156 GCA_013400035.1 Rynchops niger | reverse complement strand
GTGTGTCAGCCACCCCCCCCCCCAGCTTTGTGTCATCAGCAAACTTGCTGAGGGTGCACTCTATCCCCTCATCCAGGTCATTGATGAATATATTGAAGAGGACTGGACCCAGTACTGACACCACCCATCACTGACCTCCAACTAGACTCTGTGCCCCTAATCACTACCCTCTGAGCTCTGTCTTTCAACCAGTTATCTATCCACCTTACTGTCCATTCATCAAGCCCACACTTCCTAAGCTTCCCTTTGAGGATGCTGTGGGAGACCGTGTCGAACGCCTTGCTTAAGTCAAGGTAGACCACATCTACCGCCTTCCCCTCATCTATCCATCCACTGTCCATCCATGATGGCACAGCCAGGCCAACCCACGTCTGAAACTATAGAGGATAAATAGGCAAGGAGTCAAGGTGTGAGAGGGGGAAGGAGAGGAAAAGGTGGGAATGTGCTGGGGGAAGGAGGAACAAGCAGCAGTGAAAGCAGCAGGTAGGGCAGGAGGAGTAATCCTCCACGACCTCGATACTCCCAACAGCATGAATTACCCTGAGGTGCCAACCTTGGCACCCACATGGCTCCAGGCGCCTGGAGACGAACGTGTGGAGTCAGCATTGTGCTGTGCCTTTTCTTGAGGTGCCATTTGACATGTGCTTCATCATGCCAGCTGGAGAGCTTCCCCCTTCTACCCTGCCCACATCATGTAATGGCTGCAAACTAGCTGTGAGGCCACCGATGTTGTGCTTTGGTTTATTCCTGCTAAAACCTTTTCCTGACTTGGCCATGGATGGGCATTGTTCCTTGCTTTTCTTCAGGCTGGGGTCTTCCTAAGGCAGGGCTGAAAGTGGGTCCCAAGGTGTCCTAGTTCGGGTCTCTGTGGGGCTTGGGGCATGGTGGGCTTGCAACACTGTTCCCAAACTTGCTTTTATGTCTGCTTTTCGTAGATGCTTCCCATCGTTAGCCTTGGGTTTTGCCCATGAAGATCTGAATCACAGGTGACAGGCCAGAGAAATGATTTTCATTTTCCTCTGAGGTCATTTATTCCCAACTCAAGTTAGTCATGAATGAAATTTGTAACCCAGCTAATGTGTTTCCTCTGTGGAAATTACAGTGGGGCTGGCTGTTTCCAAAGTGGTGGAACAGCGCTGCACAGCATGCTGGTGGGAGCTGGGAGCCTTTCATCAGGGGCATCTGTCTGGAGAGTTAAAGGGAAGTCCTGCTTAACCTTGCACCCCAGGAAAGAGACTTTCTGAACTGAACTGGTGGGGAAAGAGGGTGAAATACTCACAGGACATTTTGCCTTATCCCACTGGGTCATGAACTGCACAGGGCTTGGACAAGTTGTGGGGTTTGGCCTCCTGATTGACTTCAGGGCTTGGATAAGAGCACTCAGAGAGATGCCAAGCTACTATGATTTGGGGGGTTTCTTTTTCAAACATCTGCATCCTGTGTATTTTTCATCAACTCGAAAGTTATTGTGGTTTTTGTGGTTTTTTGTGTGTGTTTTTTTTTTTTTTTAAGGGGGTGGAGGGGGCAACAAAGCAGAAATAATGTCTCCCTGCCAGCACTTGCTGTGTTCAGCCTGGGTGCATGATTTTGAATGTAGTGATGCCTATGGTATGTGACATGCTCTCGTATCCTCAGAATGCCTGCGTGCACTGAGGAAACACAGCTTTGTCCCGAACGCTGGCAGAAAGGAAGGAGGAAAGAGAGGGGGAGTGCTGCAAACACCATTTACATATCTGGGGGATGAGCTCATCCTCTTCAGTGCAAACGGGAATTGAGAAGGTTCATTAAAAAAAATAATTCATTTAGTTATTTCTGAAAGATAGAGAAAGCACTGCTCTCTCCTGGCAATGGGCTTGAAGGAAGAGGAGGAGAAGGCTGCATTGCTAATTTTCTGTAAGGGTGTAAACATCTCCCTGCTTTGTAAATGCTGTTTCTTTTTGTAAAGCAAAACCTGCTTTAAAGCAAAATCCCCTATTGCTGAGTTTATACCCTCCTGGCCCAGGTGCGTGACTTCTGGTCAGCAATTTCCACTGCCAGCTAAATGATAGATACCACCTGCATTTGCAAACCAGCACCACCCACCGTCACCTAGACACTTACCTAAGGAAGGAAAATGTTTAGTCTATAAAGCAGCTCCTCTGTTTCCCTCTAATTACAGCAACTCCATGTTGGACAGATGGCCAGCTCTCTGCATCATGTCAGGGAAGTTCTGCTTATTTGTCTGTGCACCGAGCTTTATTGCAGCACCTCCAGACACATTTATTTTAAGTTAACTTAGACTACTCTGGAGCTGCATCAGAATAAGACACATTTTCACAGCAGCAACACCTTCTGCTCACTTGTCCTCTCTGGAAAATCCTTTCTTCTGCTTCTCAAGCAGACTTTGCTTGATGTTTTACTCCCATCTAGTGCTTTTTATTAAAACTGCTGGTGCTCTGCTTCTGATACAGGACTAGGCTGGGCTGAACATCACCTTAGGGTTCACCAAATTTCTTTCCATCTGGCTATGAAACCCCCCAGCTCTTTGTCCCTCCCTCCTCCGAGGGAGGCTGCAGGTGCAGGAAGGGGGGAAATCCCTGCAGACTTTTGCTCCTGTCTCTCATGGACAAGACACTTCTTTCATGATTGTTTTCTTGTCAGAGGAAACTTGAGAGTTATGTTTGTTTGATGTGGACTTCTTAAATACATTCCTGCTGCTATTGATGGAAATGGGGAGGATGCTATATGCAATACAGCTTTTTAAATTGATGTTCACTGATGCCTGCTCAGTGTATGTAAACCCTAATAAAAACTAGTGACGAAAAATCATTTGTGAGGGAACCAGGTGAAACTGGCCCGGTTCCTGTCCTCATATAGTTTGCAAAATCCCTGCTGAGTTCTTCCAAGTGCAATTAAAACTGCTGAGCCTTCAGGACTGTGCAGTCCAAAATGGAGGCTGAGGGTCTCAGCTGTTTTGAGAACATGTGGTTATCAGAATTGGAAACTACAGATGAAATACGGAGAGTGTCCCCCAGCTGTCCCAGAGAGGCTCTAAGATTGTTCAGTCCTAGGACGGCTGGTGTAATAGGAGGAAGTGTTCAGAGGCTGAGGTGGACCTCAAGTGGGTGGAACCACTTGACCTGGACAGGCAGTGGGAGAGACCACGGCTGAGCAGGGTTGGCCATGAGCTCCACCATTGCCCATGGTTGATGGGCCCTGGGGAAAGCCAGTTTAGTGTAACATTAATGTAAAAATACACTCCCCCAGGGAGGATGTGTTGGCCAAAGCTGGGGCTTCCTCCTTGGGACAGTGTGCTGGGCCCAGGTTTTCCTTTGTGGTAGCACCCTGATGCCTCCTTGGGGAGGTGAGGAAGTGGGGTGAGCATCCCTGGGCAGCAAGGCACTAGCACAGTCCCCGCTGTGCATCACCTCTCCTTTTCTCCCCTCCTGCCCTACACAGATGGGGAAGGGAGAGGGTCAGTGTGGGGGCTGGGCTTGGCTGCCCCACTCACCCTTTGGATGCTGTTCTCCTGCCCGCTCCGATCATGCAGGAGGACTTTACCACTAATTGTGCAAGGTCAAACGCATCAGTCTGGTGACCTGTGGCAATGCTTCACCACTTTCCTCAGTTTGCAGGGCCCACACACTCTGCACAGGAGGTGCAGGCTTCTGTTTAAACCTACTGCCTCTCCTTAGGTAACTTGCATGGAAGTCCCCCTGGAGGCTTACACACCTGCAGCAGCCAGGCTGGAAATGGGTGCCCACAGCATGCCTCTTTGCTGATGTGTTCGCCATATAAGATGACCAGAGGGCTGGAGGACCTATGCTATGAGGACAGGCTGAGAGAGTTGGGGTTGTTCAGTCTGGAGAAGAGGAGGCTCCAGGGAGACCTTACAGCAGCCTTCCAATACCTAAAGGGGGCCTACAGGAAGGATGGGGAGGGACTCTTTATCAGGGAGTGTAACAATAGGACAAGGGGTAATGGTTTCAAACTGAAAGGGGGAAGATTTAGATTGGATATCAGGAAGAAATTCTTTATTGTGAGGGTGGTGAGGCACTAGAACAGGTTGCCTTGGGAAGCTCTGGATGCCCCATCCCTGGAAGTGTTCAAGGCCAGGCTGGATGGGGCTTTGAGCAGCCTGGTCTAGTGGGAGGTGTCCCTGCCCATGGCAGAGGGGTTGGAACTAGATGATCTTTAAGGTCCCTTCCAACCCAAACCATTCTATGATATAAGATGTTGATGCACAGGCACCATTGCTTTGGGCAGGGCAAATGGTATCTCTGAGGAAGACTGTGGTCTAGTGGAACCAGCTCCCATGGATTTACAATGAAACTCAGCCTTCTAAATTTGTCAATGACTTAGGAACGATACACACTTCTGGAAGTTTGATCCCATGACTTTCCTTTTCCTTTCCTGTTACATTGCGGGCAGGCTGCATATTTATTTTTGCCATTGACTTTATGCCTCTCTATTCTTTCTAATCGAAATTCTGACTCAGCCTTCTCTTTAAACTAATTTATAAGATGAATGTTTTAGGAGCATGATGAGGAAGTGTGGGAAATCTTATGCTTGTGATTGAATATTTACAGGCATAATACAGACTTCAAGCCAGCTTTGAGTGTTTGGCAGCCCATGCCTGACTGAGGAAATAAGAGGTCAGGTAAGATGACTGACTCTCATCAAAATTCAATGAAAGTCATTAGTTTGCTTTTACCTCGTGAATTCTCTATGGTTGGCATATGACCCAGAATGGTGCATATATGAAATTCTAGTGCATGGGCTTTGGAGGTGTGCAAAGCAGGCAAATGGACTGTTAGGTCCTTATTGTGACTGTAGTTTGCTCTCTTGATACAACTCTTAGGACATCGATTAAAATGACATTAGAGGAGAGGATCATGTGGTGAGAAAATTGGCATATTGACATCTCTCTGACCTGGATCCTTCTCTACTCTGTCCACTCCCACCATTTCTTTTCGTCTCCAGCAGGACTTCAGGGAGTAGGCTGAACATGGGACAGTGTGGTGTCTCCACATTTCTCTGACATCTCTCTTTGTGGGTACTGACAAGTCTACTGCTCTCCCCAGTGCTGAGGTTTCAGTCATGCTGAATGTTCATCATTTTACATCCATCACTGAACCTCACTGAAACATTTTGCTTTCCCTCCCAAGTTTCTGCAGTCTGTCTGTCTCTCTCTCTGTCCCCTGTGCTGCTCACACCACAACTTGTTCCAGCTTGGATTGATCCAACGTCTGCGTTTCTTGCTTAGCTGGCATTTATTGCCCAAAACACTGCTTTTTGCTCTTTGGCACCATCAAAGACCACTGCTGCTACCAAAAATTCAACCTCACTTCTGCCTCTCTCTGTATTGCCACTTTACTGCTCCTCATCTTTCTTCTGCTGCTGCTTCATGATTAAAATGCCTTTCCCTAAATGCTCTGTGTTTTCCTTCTTCACATCATTCCTGAATTCCCATTTCTTTTGTCTTCCAGCGGGCTGCACCCTGCTGGTTTTTCTCCCCTTATCTCCCAGTGAGTATCTAGACAAAGCTGTGTTGCTCTCTCCACAGTATGGTGTGCCTTGTTTCCTTTTGCTTTTACACCTTTTTCCCCCTCTTCATGGTCAGTTTAACCACATCTGTGAAACCTCAACTGGATTCCATTTAGGAGCACAGACCATATTGCTTAAAAGCTATAAAGCTCTGTGTTTGTTTAGTAGTAGCAAAGGTAATTTTTGCAAGAAGGTGATGAGATGGCAGAGTCAGAGTTCTTCCAACAGCAGAAAATGCACAAAAGCTGGTAAAATGTTAAGCAATGTTTATAGGCAGATGAATATCAAATACAGTGCACTGATTAATATTCTAGTGGGATGGACTTTGATAAACTGGCATGCCATTCTGCAGGTTTTATTTTTAACAGATGGGAAAGAAAAACAACATTTGGTCTAGAGCCTCTGTCTGTCTGAATGAGGTTTTGCTCATTTTGGGGGCTGCAGCTATTCTAAACATGGCAACCTGATTTAATTAGATGACTAGGATCCTGCTTTGTCAGTGCCTTTTTTGTTGTTTTGTTTTGTCTTGTCTTTGGGACTATTTTTTGTTGATTTTTTTTTTTTTTTCAGTGCCTAAATGCGCTCTAGCAAAACTGACAGTCCTCAGAGCTCCCAGGCTGCTCTGGCCAAGTTTCCATCTGAAATGGGCAAACAGAATAGCTGATGAAATAATAGACATGTTCATGCTGGAAACCTTTCTTTTTCCTTTTTCAGGGCAAATCGAATATCTATTGATTCATCGTTTCTACCAGATGGGGAGCACAGCAGTAGTTCCTCTGTGTTTTCGAAAGCAGTAGCTTTCACAGAGTTTGCTTTGGTTGACAAGTTATTTTCTCTCTGATTTGAATCTGTCTCTAATGTGTGCTTTTGGGGTATTGATTGCACCAGCAGACAAGCTCTGATTATGGTTCTTGTGTGGCTGCCAAAGTCCTGCAATGCGCAGGGAGACTGTTTTAGTCTCTTCCCTTTGAAAGCCCACAATGTCTTACGGAAGGGATAAAAAGCATGAGGTCCATTAAGCAAAGAAGCAAAATCCTGATGCCTTGGAGAGATCCAAAGGCAGTCAGACTAGACAGTGATGCTATGTCTTTGTGCATGTTTAAATATGTGGCACCATAAAAGGGCCTCTGCAAAGTCATAAAATCAGAGAATGGTTTGGGTTGGAAGGGACCTTAAAGATCATCTAGTTCCAACCCCCCTGCCATGGGCAGGGACACCTCCCACTAGACCAGGCTGCTCAAAGCCCCATCCAGCCTGGCCTTGAACACTTCCAGGGATGGGGCATCCAGAGCTTCCCAGGGCAACCTGTTCCAGTGCCTCACCACCCTCAGGGTAAAGAATTTCTTCCTAATATTGAATCTAAATCTTCCCCCTTTCAGTTTGAAACCGTTACCCCTTGTCCTATTGTTACACTCCCTGATAAAGTCCATCCAAAATATTTGAGGACTTCCTCACTGAAAAAGGCCCGTTGCCTTAAATAAGAGTTCCAATTACAACACAAATCCAGCATCAAGTTTTTTTGTTTTCAAGCATGCTATGCTGAGCTAAGCTTATAGGAGAGAAGACAAGGGAATTAACCTAGGTTTGCTAATTTCATACAACATGAATAGTTGCAATATTGGCAGCTCCCCAACTAAGCCATGTGGATACTCATATAGAGTGTTAAACTGAAGGAATGATTCTGGGAACTTGGCTGGCCAGTTCTCTAAGGCCTTACGTGATACATGTCCCTGACCAACTGTCCGTTCTGTTGGCTGGTGTCAATCTCATTGGAAAGGGACATAAAAGTCCCCAAAAAATGAAGTCCCTGTTGACAGTCTAGGGGAAGCCAATGAGAAAAAGACAAGAAGATGTCAGACCTTACTGAATTTCTTCGCCAGAAATTAGCAGTGCCTCAGTGTGTGTGTTTGCTGGCTGACCTGTTTACAAGCATTTTCAAATCGGCCACCGCAGATGTTTCCCTTCCTTGGTGTCATCAAAGGCAAATGAGAGTAGGCAGTAGGAGTTATTGCACCTAGGAAGAGAAGAAAGTTTATGATACAATTCACAAATCCATGGGAAAGAAAGTTTCCTTGGTTCTGCTGCTCACAGAACAGTTTGGGTATTTAGTTGCGCTTTATTAAAAAAAAAAAAAATCTGAATTGTTCTGTTTGTTTGATTTCTGGTTAATTTATTCAGGGTTAAATGTTGTTAGAAAAGTCATGCAAAGCAGGAGAATTTTTTTCACCAGTTTTCCCCTCTGCATATTCCACACAGCTCCCCTCTCCCATGAAGTGTTCATGATAGGGAACGCAAGCCAACAGGTTGCTGGCTGAGGAAGAGGTCTTCTGCAGGGATTGGAGCCATGTATGAGAACAGTGAGAGTTACAATGGTGCTGAGTCTGGGGAGAAGGTCACAGCAGCACCAGGGCCGTGTGGTTGGTCATCTAGTAATTTAAGTTGCAGCCATGCTGGCCGCTATTGCAGTTTTTTAATGCACTGGAAAATTATCGTTGCATACATTTACGTATATTTACACATGTACATAAGCATATACTTTCTTTCCTGAGCATGGGAGGTATTTATTGCCCGGACTTGTTCTTGACAGCAAACGCATCTTCGATCCACTGCCAGCTTCTGTGTATGGGTGATTTCCTTCCAGTTATACCCCATGTAATATACTCAGTGTCGAGTGCCACAGGTAACCCCTTATCTCCGGTACAAAATCCTTTCTATGCAGAGCAGCCTCCTGAAGACCAAGGGACCATACACACGTTTCTGTATATCCACACTCCTGGTTTCTTGTCTTTTTAAAAACCTGAGGGTCTCCTACCTGTGCGCAAACCAGAATGGGAAGAATGTTTCGGGCTCAAATACTAACTCTCAAGAGTTAGGACAGAGCAATATAATATAACTGTAATTTGGTCCTTTGTACACACAGTAATGTAGACTTTAATTAAAATATCATGCTCTGTTACTTTTTTTCTGCAGATGGCTGCCTCAGTGGGTGCCGAGAGAACAGCTGAAGAAACCAATGAAACGGGGCAGGACTGCGTAGTGAAGGTGTTTGTTATCTGGAGGACTCTGGCTTTGCTTGCTGGAGAAGTCTGGAAATGCATAATGAATGAGGCAGGATACTGCAGAAAGTCATAAAACGGCCTCAGAGGGGAGGATCGACGCCTTTGTGGAGAACTAGGTTCTGTTTCTTAGTCAGCCACAAACTTGATTTCTATCCCTTAAACCAAAAAGTTAACCACAAAGTGCATGCTTCTCGTTTTCTGCATGTCCAAGGTAAGGCAGATGGAACATTTTTTTTTTTTTTTTTTTAAAGAGGAGCTAACTGCAGAGGCAGTTAGTGGGAACTTTGCCTAGAAGATGAGCCACAATAAAGCTCAGTACTGTGGAAAATTAGGGTCTCCACCTCCTTATTCAAAATTTGCATATGCTTTTGATAGGCCTATACTTAAATTTCCCCATCTCTTAATCCTCTGTTTGTAAAATGAGGAAAGTCATTCCTGGATATCCTAACCAAACAGTAAGGAATCCTTAGTATATGCAGAGTATAAGACGCTGGGAGGAAAACACCAGTTTTGTTTGAGGCAGGATTTGATGTGAGGTAAATAAGGATAAGAGATGCATATTATAGTAGCAGGGTAAAAATAAATAGAAATATTTAGCCACTCATTGAGGAAGACAGGGGCTTTATATAAAAATACAGTCTACGATCATGTAATTAGAGGCTGTATTTTAACTTGAAGCTTAAGTAAGGAAGCTGTGTGGGTGGTTTTAGCTCTGATATTTCTTAGTCACTGAGTTTCTGCTTTAATATGTGGCTTTTCAGATGTATTTTTG
The DNA here is from genome assembly GCA_013400035.1 of Rynchops niger. Classification (NCBI taxonomy): domain Eukaryota; kingdom Metazoa; phylum Chordata; class Aves; order Charadriiformes; family Laridae; genus Rynchops; species Rynchops niger. Next base: position 469,799 of record VXBH01003458.1, on the reverse strand, counting down.
TACGTAATGGCATGGTAATAACTTCCATAACGTAAGCTTAACATCGCATTAAAAGCACACATCTTACCTTAAAACAGACGCATCCCGCTAGACAAAATCATGCCCTTTTCTTCCTGACGCTCATCTCCTCTCTACCCCCATTTCTCTTGTTGTCACCTCTGTGCTCTCTGGAACAACACGCGTGGGCCGGAGTTATGGGTTTGCCCCAGGTTTGTCCAACACCAGTGACCTGGCACTTGGGGTCCCCCTTCCCCTGCCTTTGGAGCTGCGCAGCCCCTCGAGCAGGCTGCGGTGTCAGTGACAGCTGGCAGTTTCAGAGCTGATGCTTTGGTCGCCGGCCCTGTTCCCTCCCCAGCTTTCGAAACCTTCGAGATACCCAGGGATCTCACAGTAGCGTGTTCGCTGAGCATGAAACCTATCGAGTCAGCACTGAGCAGTGGCACTGATTTTTTTTTTTTTTTTTTTTTTTTGCTTTTTTTTGGCTTTGCCTCAAATGCTTCTGGATTCTCCCACTTAATCCCACTTGAATTGGGGTTTTTGTTTATTTTGTGTTGTTTTCTCTGTATGCATTGCTTTTGTCCAGCTGTGGTTTGTTACAATGATGTGGGATTTCTCTTTCTTTCCCTTACAGGGAATAAGGGGTGATGAGAAAGCAATGCTGACCACCCACCGCCACCCCACCACTGTACTTTTTGAGGCTGCAGAGTTGTGTGCATCTGCAGGAGGCAGTGATGCCGCATACAGGAAACCTGAAGCCAGGATATGTTTTACAGCATGGCAATTACAATGCAGGATCGTGAGAAATGTTTGCGTTTTAAAATGGTTCATCTTATGTTTAAAGGATAGTGTTTCTGGCAGGGAAAGAATATGTAAGGGCATTAAATAGCTTTCTTTGCAGGCAATTAAACAATGAAGCCGATCTGAGGCATTTAAATAATTGTAACAGATGTTTATTGCCTAGTGCAGTTTACTGCATCCTATTATTCCCTTTACATACAGGAGAGAAGAACACATGGCAAACTGTACCGTAAAAGAAATTCTTTACCGCCTTGTGAGCAATGTGACTGCTTCTCTGACGTCTTAATTGACTCACCTTGGGAATGAGTCAGTAATAAATAGCACTTGGAGAGCAGACAAGTGACTAGCTGCCTGAAGGAGCAGCAGCTACTGGTGTGCAAAGTTGTGGGGCTGGCGGTAAATACCTTCAAGCAAACAAACTGCAGTGGGATCCCTCTAAGAGTGATGCTTGGCTCACTCTCATTAAGGATTTCGGCGCCTCCTGAGGTTCTGTGTTTCTGGAGACTCTCCTTTCCTCAAATCCATGTCGTGTGCTCCGTCGAGAGAGGAAAGATAACCTGGGTAGGCTTTGGACAGGACATTTGTAATCCCAGTTTACCATAGATTTGCTGCGTGGCCTTATTTCTCACACCTCATCTCAGCGAGACAGGGTAACAGTTCTCTCCAGCCTGCTCAAGATGTCACGTACAATGTAAGGGTGGAAGTCCTGGGTCAGGCCGAAGGTGCAAGGAGTCCCATCTCTTGTGATCACCTCTTGCAATGGCCTCAGGTGGATGAACAGGCAACAGTGAAGGATAAGCATATGTGGTATTTCCCCAAAATACTCTGCAACCATTTTTGATGTAAGGCCAGATGTTTTCTATGTCTTTAATAATGTTTTTATTAGATCATGTTTTTAACTCTCTGTATTTAATAATGTGGGGGTTTTTGTCCATTCTTGCCTTGAACTCATGCAGACTTTTAGTGATCAGAGCAGTCCGGACAGACCAGTGCGAGGCTCTAGGGCAGTAAATGTCCCAGAGAAACTCATGAGCAATTCATCACCTAGTTTAAAAAAGAAAAAAAAAGAGAGAGAGGGAAAAAAAAAAGAGCCTTCTTTCCCTAAACAAACAAAAAAACACCAACAACTCCCCTCCCAGTCTCAAACCCACAGACAAAGCCCTGTAGAATTTTAAACTCTTGCCTGTTAACCCCTCAGTTGTCTTATTCGTGGCTTTGACTAAACTTTTAGTTTTTTTCAGTGAGTATTTCTTTTCAACTTTTTGGTTCAGTTCAGCCAAAGCTGCTTTGTGAATTATTTGGTTCAGATTTGGCAAAATTTGAGACTTTTTCAAGAGTCTAAAGACATTTATATTTTTTTCCAGAGAAGTTTCAATATTTTTAGCTTACTTAGCATTTGGACACCCAGTTTTGATGATGTACATCATGACAGAAACAAAACACTTTGTTGCCCAGTGCTAGTTACATGGTGCCGAGGCATGCCCACGGATACACTTGTAGTGTAATCGCTGCAGCTCTTACTCTGAACTCAAGACTTCTTTTTGCTTGTTTCGCTTTCCCTCCTTGCACTATAGCTTTCTGAAGCTCAAGTTGCCAGTGAAGAGCTGTGCAGGATGTTTTTGGTGCATCGGCTTGGCGGGGCTGTCTTTTTCAGCTGCCCTCCCTCCCTCTGAGGACCAAGTCTAGGATGTGATTCTCGCTCCCTTTTGTTACACTCAAATCGTATTTGCAGGTGAAAAGCAAACACACCTTGTAGATAAAGACAAGATTTTAGTGCTAGTGTAATTGAAATCTCAACAGTCTGATGCAAGAATTATTATTAGTGCTAATCTGGTTACTTTTATACAGAGAAAGTCTCAGTAATAACAACAATACAGTTAACGCTATTATTTACTTATCTTCTTAGTTTCTACACCTTTTTCTTGGTGTTATGCTCTTTGACTGTCCTCTGGGCCCAAAGTTGGTAGTTCCAGTTTTGTCGTGTCGCAAGGGGTGTCGGGGCCACTCATTGGCACCTGGAGCCCTTCACTGGCAGGAACGTGGTGCTGATGGTTTCTTCTTCCTCAATCCTCTTTACTTCCTTCTTTTTCTCTCCCCACATTTGATTTGTCATTCTAGCATCCTTTTAGACCTTGCTTTTTTCGCATGATCTGCCACTCCACATTACATTGAAATCTACTATTTATGCTGCCCTTCAGGAATGTTAGATACTGTGTTTTTGTTCTGTGTCCCTAGAACCAGCTTTCTCCAGGTCCAGGTCTGCACTTCTTTAACTGGCCGTTGGTGAGCTGTTTATAGCCGTGGGGTCTCCAGAGTCAGCCTGTGCCCCTTGCGCTATCACCTGTGCTCCTCTACACCACCTCCTGTGTCTCCACCTCTCATCTAGTGCATCATTACCTTAGAGTAGTAAATATCCCATTCACTATAGAATAACGAATAACTGTTTGTTACCGTGATCTATATAAAATTAGTCTTGTACCATGCAGAGTTAAACAAAAGTAAGGCAAATTAGCCATAGCCACCTAGTCATCAGAAAAATTGCCATTACAGTTGAACCAAGCTTTGATGATGTTTCTGAATCGCTCTGGTCTGGCGGTACCTGCCTTTTCCCAATGCAGTGTTTCATCCTCAGGTAAATTGCTATTACATGCATGACCTTCATAGGGGTCTACCCAAAGCTGGGTGGCAGCTGGGTAGGGCAAGAAGGAGGGCAAACAGAGGAGAATCGGTCAACCCCAGCAGCGGGATGTGTATCATTGCCTCTGCCTCTCAATGTATTCAGGACCTTTTACAAAAAGTCCTGTCAGTTTGTCAGAAACCCTCTAGGAGGTTTTTGTCTTCCACTTGTCCTGGCAGTGTAAGAGTATAGCAGATGATAGGTGAACTGGGAATGCTTAAAACTTCTCTCTTCTCTCCTGATTATTCAAAGAAAACCTTCAATGGAAAGGCTGCATCACTTCCCAGACATCTTAGGAAAGACCATACACTTTGCTTAAAGCTAAAGAAATCCCAGGGTAATTTAGCTCCAGTTTGGGGTCACTCCTTGGTGTGCCACTGGGCTTCCTTCAGGAACAGAAACCACCTCACACAAATTGGGACGACAGAAAAAGGCCTGAGTGAGCAAGGATGGCATGTGACTGACTGAATAATTTAGGGAAGAGGAAAGCAAGAGCCTTTACCTGCCTCCGTACCTCTGGATCATCCCCACAGGCAGCATGACACCGCAGGCAGAGTCGAGTGACGTGTGCAGGTATCATCTCTGCCAAAATCAGGGCAAACTTTTTTGCAGTGTTGGGACCTGGAGTCTTGCTCAGAGCAACTGGGCCAAGCCCCGTCTCACCTTGGCCGACTTAGCTCAGCAGTGGCACCTTGGGGACCAGAGGGTGAAAAAGTCGTCTTGGCTTTGATGAGATGGAGATGAGATCTTCTCATCTCCACCTTTCCGATAACTTGCTAAAAGTAACTTTCTTAAGCGAAAGTCTCAGCAACAACCTTTTTGTATTTTAGAAAGCAATAATCAAATCACTCTGCCTCCTCGCTGAAGCAGAACAAATCCATGGCTGTTTTCCCAGATGTAAACAGAGGTAAACAGATGTGGGATTGTGGTCATCTCCTTCCCAGCAGGAGGGATTATCACAAAAAATCCATAAATAATGAAAATGTAAATGGGGCATAAAATTCATTTTTAGATGAAACTGGAAGTCCTTTGCATGCTACTTGTCCAGTTCAGGTGGAGAGCAATCTCTGTCTCACCTTATAAAATTAAGAGTGATTTTCATCTCAGTGAGTATTTTAAAACTTTGAACTCTCCACAAATCCCCTCTCATGTTAGTTTGTTCTCCCCTTGCTGTGTTTGCTGTCTACTTAAAATTATGCGGTTTTCTTTCCTAGCTGTTCCCATTTTCCATAATTAACCCTTTTCCCCTTCCTTCCCCCTTACCCGACTCCTTAGACCTCTTCTTAATCTGCAATATCTCTCAGCTGTCTCCCTATCACCTTACCCAGCTCCTATCCCAAACTTTTGGATATCAACTCATGTGCTTGGTAATGTGTTTTCACAAGCAGTGTCAGAGCATCAGGCAAGAGGGAGGTTGAAAATAATATAAATTCAAGGCAAATACAGCTGCATTCTCAGTTCACATCTCATCACTGGGCATAGAAGACAGTATATATTACTATTCCCTATGCCATTGGCAGATCGTTTTAGAGACTGAGTCTGTTCTTAGGAAAAAAAACCAAAGCAGAAAACCCCACCCTCCTGCTATACCTCCTGTCCTGACATAAAGTCAATTAATGGTGGATTTCTTATTAAAATAACATCTCCCTTAAAATCAAGCAGTTGCTGGGCAGGAGTGGCACTGGATACAGCCAGCTGAGAGGAGGCAAAGGTTCCAGAGCCTCTCTATAAACTGTGGGTCCCCTCTGGGGATTAGGTGGCCCGGGAGCTGGGTTTCCCTCATCTGCACAAATGTTGTTCTTGCTAATTTGGAGTGGGAAGGCTGCCTGAGCATCTATTCCTGTGCCTTGGCTGAACGTCAATTTGGGGTTGCTGCTGCCACAGAGCAAGTACGTGTCAATGTAGTTGGGGGTGTGTGTGTGTGTGTGTGTGGGTGGGTTTTTTTTGTTTGTTTGTTTGTTTTCATGAAAATGGGACCAAGTAGCTCCTGGTGTCTGAAGACCTCAGGCTGTGCTCCAGGAGGAACTTCTACTGGAATCCAAGCACTGGGCAAGCAGCTAATATGCTTTGAAAAGCAAGCCCTTGGGAAAGCATTTAGGCTTCATTCAGTGATGCCATAACACAGTGTCCTAGTTTTTGGGGAGAGAGAAAGTATAACTTCACAGCAAGACTTGGTAGAAGGGTCTGGAGCCAAGGCTGCCACTGAATTAATTGAAACCTGGTGAATTTTGGCAACCAGAAGCAACAACCAGAAGATGGCCCCATCATACGACTCCTTTTTAAAATATGCCTTGCAATGAGGCTTCCTCTCTCACATAAATGATGGGGGCTTCCACTGGCACAGCAGGGCCAGTGGTGGTGACAGCTGCTTGTAGGTGTCACTCTGTGGGTCACGAGATGCTGCCAGAGCATGTGGCTGCATTTCACCATGGGGCCGGCAGCCGGCACAGGAGGTCACAGAGATGGATTTCCAACCACTCGGAGGCACATCCTTCTTGTCAGAGGGCATGGAACTGCACTTGCACACAGCTCTGTCTTGCCTGCGAGCATCGCTCCTGGCCATCGGTCTGCCCCAAGAGCATTCCCTGTCACTCCGGCAGTTAGAGCATGTCATAATCCACGAGATGAAAAGCATCAGTGCCACATTCCTATTAGAGCATTATGGATTATAGCAATCCTATCCCTTGGGAAATAGTTCACAATTTCTTCTGTTTCAAATCGGAGAGAAAAGTAGACAGTTGTGACTATTTCTGTGGAATGCAAATTAAAGAAAAACCAGTCCCAAAATACTCATGAGTTCTGATCATCTCAGGTTGCTTCATTTTATTTTTTTTCTTCATTCTTTTTTTGGTCATGTCAAAATATTAAATAGTATAATGTTTTATAAAATGTGTATGTATAATATGATGAAACAGAATGATATGTTTAAATACTATCTAAACAAATTGAGGTAGTTGGACACACACACCCCCCCTTCCATTTCCTCTATGTAAAATTTATTTGAAGTTAACATGCTCTTCTGAAAACATCTTCACCAAAATATGTTTTTCCATCTGCTTTGTTGAGATATCTTGTTTGGTTTGCTTAAGCATCCATAGTACACCACGTTCTACGTTGCATTCGTTACAAAAGCTGGTGAGGGTGCAGCCTCTGCAGCAGACATTCTGTATCCTGAGTGAATTGTGAGGCTTTTATTCAGGGTGAGGTGGGAAGAAAGTAAAAACCAGTTTGATCCAGTCCCGAACAGCGATGTTTTGTTGTATCCCTGTTGAACTGAAAACAGCTGATCACAGATTGGAAGGAAAGGATCGCTCTATTCAAATCGTTTAACTTTATTTCTATGCTGAGCATCCCTTGGCAAAAGCAAGGCAAATGCAGCAAATGCTAAGTTTAGACACATTTCACAGGTTGTTGTGGGTTATGGTTGCCTCTTAGCCATATAACTCAACATGAAGTCACCTCCTTGGGTGCTTGGAGCACTTGGAGAATCCAGTTTAACCTCATCTTTTGTGGGAGGTCATTTGCCCCCTCATGTCCCTGGAGGCTCCCCTAGTAAGCACCATGAATCGGGAATTATCCTGGGATGGAGAAATGCCATCTCTCCTGTTAATGGCTTCCAGTATCTATAAAGCAGTTTAATGTTTATTGGAATGAAGTCTGGAACATAAGGGTTTCTCCTCCAAGCCCAGTGCCCTCACCAGATGACAACTGATCTGGCTCATTGAATGTTTTAGTCTTTGTGGAAATTGTATCAATTCCAGCAGGAGAAAATGAGGAAAATTTACCCCTGAGTGTCCAGAAGTGTGCTGGTAATGTCTCTTTCCTGAAAAGCTGTGGATCTTGGTCCAGGTCTCCTCCTCAAGTCTGGGAGATCTGAAGCAAGGCTTGGTGTCATCCAGGCATCTTCGCTTTCACTTTATGAGTGTTCTTAGGGGCCAGTATGGGAGGGGGGCAAAGGGGTCCCCAGTGTATTTAAGGGAGAATAAGGAGGTTTAAAATGCAGTTGTAATACTAGCAAGTGTTTGATCTACATGCAGTCCACAGTGCTTTCTCCTGCCCTTGGAGACAGAGACATAGTGCAGCTCTCACCGTGGTCCACTGGTCCTAGCCTCTTTCCCTCTACATTTGTGCATTGGCTAATGCCTGGGTAAGCCAATCTCTGCAGTCACTTTAAGTGACAAGATGAAGAGGAAGATAGAGTAAGATTCAGAGCCAGGGAGAAAAAGAGGGAGATGGTGATTTAAGTCCCAGCCCCTCTCGTTTCAGGCCACAGGAGAGAAAGCGGAGAGGAGAGCTACAGCTCGGGGACGCAGAGCCACGGTGCCAGTGCCAGAGGAGAGCGGCTCACTGAAACGAGACTGATGGCTAATGACTGGCGTAAAGGGCTGAAGTTATCAGTCAGAAGTGCTCGGTACACACCGATAGAATTCCAGGGAGGTGACTTGCCTTGTCCTGTGCCATTTCTTTAGTTTGTGTCTTGTGAGATCTGGGGAGAGAAGAACAAATGATTTGTTTGTATTAATAAAAGCTAATAGCAAGACTGTGGATTTACATGCCGCTTTGCAAACTTAGCTGTGTTCCTTACTCTAAAGAGTTTATACCTCTAAGTCTTTCATACAAATTCCACTGAATAAACTCAATTAATTATTTGGAGGGGAAGAGTGGTGAGCTGGGAATCATCTAACCCTGACCTTAGAATTGAATTTATGCCTGCATGAGGTGAATTTGAAGCATTGTGCTGACTTATTTGCTTGAGTGCCTGGCTAAAAAGCTGACCTTCTTTTTTGCTTGCTTTCTTTTGTCATGATTTGTGTTTTGTGCCAGAAACATGCAAAACGGTGCTGTTTCCTGGAGCTGACCCCTGCCGTGTCTGACCAGTTAGGTTATTAATTTATTTTCAACGTGCAGAAATGCCATTTTTTGTGTGTGCGTTTGTGCGTCTGCATCCTTGTTATTGGTACCTCATCTGAGAGAAACATCTGCTGCTTGCTCAGTTTTCTTCTTAGACCTGTACCTCCTTCTTGTCTTGATCCAGACTAAGAGCAACCTGAGGAAGAGAAACATTTCCAATGCCTCCGTGTGCCCAGCCCCTGGATGTAGTCTGCCTGTGGCTTCTGGTGGTGGAGGGAAAGCTGGGCAGGTGAGGTGGGTCTTGCCTTTCCCCCACAGCAGTTCTGGCTGCTCATCCCTGGGGATGTGGAGGTTGCCAAATGGGAAGTGTGGCAAGCAGGAGTTTGAGGAGTTTGTCCAGCCTCTAGCCCTCATACCCTGCCCTCCCACCTGATGCTCTGCTGTCTGGTTTCTCCTGTCAGCTGCAAGGAAGGGGTGGTCATCCTTCCTCCTCTCTGCTAACCAGCAGTGCTGGAGGTAAGTAAGTTTTGGCTAAGCACCATGACAAACCAGTTCTGGGGTCAAGTAGGAGGGAACCTGGCAGCTGTGCTCCTGCAGGATTGAATTTTGCCATCCTCAAGGACACAGAAAAACAAAGTCCTGTCACTGACTGAGCTTAAGGCAGTGATTTTTCAGACTTTGTCAGGCTGCTGCCCTAGGTTACTTCCTGCTTGGATTATGCCAAAGGACAGGTCTGTATGTTCTTTTTAGAGAATATTGAATACTAAGGTCGACAGTAACATTGAGCTAGCGAGATTCCTGGGTCTGACTGTAAAGCAGTCATGCTGTAAGGAATCCGGACTTGGCTTCCCTGCTTGTAAAGGCCTTTCCCCTCCCTTAAATAGAGAGGAAGAGATTTGCGTCCAGTTAGGTAAAAGGCATACTAGCTTGGACCATCTTTGTAACAAGCTGCTCTCAAATTTGAGTCATGTTCAGATCCAGAGGCTAACTTTGTAGCTGGAGCCCACCTGTAGCATTAATGGAAGTGTTTCATTTAAAGCAGCGTGGAGCTGGCTGGCAATGCTCGTGAGAAACCTCTCGTGCTGTTAGCAGGCACCGGTCCTGCTGGGAAGGGAGTAAATGAATTCTGCTGGCTCTGGGAGGCAGGGCGCTCATTACTTTCCTGGAGTAGGGAAGTAATAGAGGAGGGCGAGGTGGCAGCCAGAGAGAGGGAGACAAAAGTCTTGTATGTGGACTCCTAGCTGCTCTTGACATAGTGGTGTGGATGCAGCGATGGGAGAGTCAGGGTAGGGGCTGAATGGGGCTGGGCACACACAGACAAGCAGAGCCCCCACCGCCCATGGCCGGCATCTGGGCTATGTGTCCAGAGCTGAGGCTGGAAAGACATATTGAGGCCAGCGTGTGCTCAGTTAGCGCAAATAGTTGCCCAGGTGTGGGTGAGCACTGTGGGACCCCCAGGCTGGGCTTGTGCCTGCTCGCCCGATGCACTTTGTTACCAGGTTTGGCCGCCTCTGATGCTGATGTGAGCTGCAATGTGATGCCATGGGCGGTGTCAGCAAGAGCTCCATTTTTGTCTTCTCCTCCTGGCGTGTCCCTTGACTTGAGTTTGAACCAAAAGTGCTGCACAGGTCTGGATTTTTTTTTTTTTTTTTTTTTTTTTAAATTCTGTCACTGTAAAAGATTTTATGTCACTGTGATTTATATAAACTAGGAGGTACAGCTTCCTGGCATTCTTTCTTTTCTGTCTGGCTTTTAGAGATGCATTACAGCCAAAAAGAAAGAAAAGGAGAGACAGGTGTTAATTTGGGGAAGAGAAGGTCATCAGAAAGCCTGCTTGTACATCTACCAGGCGCTTTTTCTGTGTTCAGGGATTTTCTGCAACCAACAGAGTGGCTAAAGCAAGTTTGCCCATAGCTATTCCTTGTTTGCTTATGAAAAGCAAAGATCAACTCCAGAGTTGGGCACAAACTTGAGCATAGGAAGTTCCACCTAAACATGAGGAGGAAATTCTTTACTTTGAGGGTGGCAGAGCACTGGAACAGGCTGCCCAGAGAGGTGGTGGAGTCTTCAACTCTGGAGACATTCAAAACCCGCCTGGACGCGTTCCTGTGCAACCTGCTCTAGGTGACCCTGCTCTAACAGGGGGTTGGACTAGATGATCTCCAGAGGTCCCTTCCAACCCTATGATTCTGTGATGGGAGATCCAAAATGACGAACAATTTACCGTGGTGGACTGTCTCATGGGGTACATGCTACTTGTTCAACTTTCCCTCCTGAGCTCAGTGAGCATCATCTCCAAACCCTGCAGGGGTCCGTCTGAATGCTGCTGGGCCAAATAGCCCCTGAGCGATGGTGGCAAAACTTGCCCATACTGTTGGGTCTGTCACACACCTTGTTCATAACCTCTTTGAGTTTGATTCCTTGAACATGTGAGGGCAAAGAGGGACTGTGCTTCCAAAATGACTCAAGAGGCTCCCCACAGTCTAATGCTGGGCTTTCTGTCTCTCTCATTGGCAAAGAGGTTACCCTTGCTATGAAGTCAAAAATTCATCCGGAGGGAAGCATTTACCCCTCTTTGACTGTTCAGTATTTGGTCCCTAGATGATATGATTGATATGCAGTATGCGGTATATTTCATTAGGTGAAAAAGTACCCACTGAGGCATAGTATCATTTCCAAGGGTGACCTTGTGGCAAGCGGGCGGCAGCAGTGCACATAAAAATGATAAAAGCCTGGCAAAAATCCCTGGCTGCATAGGTTGAAGAGATGGCTCAGAAACTGTTGATAGATGGATTAGCTTAATAGATATGCGTAGGCTTAGAGGTTGACTTTTTTAAAAAGAGGCAAATCAGGGAAAGAAATGAATGCAGATGAGCAGACAGAAAAGCAAGAGAAAGGCAAATGCAACATGAGAGAGGGGGAAGAGAGGAGAAAGGTTGTTTTTTTCAAAAGAAAGCACTTTTCATGAAGAAATATGGCCAGACCAAGGTGTTGGTGAGTCGATTTGTGCTGCGGAAGGATATGGGGATGTAGACTGTGCTAAATAAACTGCACATGAGTTTCTCTATTGCTGTTAAGTTCTCTTTCTCTGTCTTTACTGCACTTGGTTATTTGTGGTGTGTGTTTGTAGTGAGTTTTCTGGCGGTGTAGATAAATTATCACATTGATTTTTCTTTCTCACTTTTTTGGGGAGGCAATGGGGAAGGTTTCTGTCTATTATACAGAAAGCAGAGTGGCTGCTAACAACCTGCTGGGTTTAGTCTCCCACTGTACCGGAGACACCTGAACCAGAACTTGGAAACCAAACACCTTCAACTGCAGGGGAGCTGGGGGTCTGCATCTGAATTTGCCATTCAGAACCATTTCTAGTACCCAATACAGGAATAAAAAGTTGAATACTGGCTCCCCAAGACTGTATATATCACAGCTCAAGACAAGGAATATCATAAATTGATAAAATCAGTGATTGATGTTATAGTGGTCAATGTAACAGATCTGATTGGTTTTGGAGCTGTCATTGCAGTGGGAGTGTAGAAGTAATGCTTTCTCTTCAGCACCAATTGGGTTTTCGTGCCCTACTCTGGCAAGAAAGAGATATTAAAGGTGAACAGCTGAGAAAAGGGCTTGAAGCAGTCAAGGGAAGAGAGAAGAGATTAATATTTCTGTCCAGAAGCTGGAGATGAAAAGGGAGAGTTGTGCCTGTGACAAACATTGCCTTGAGTCACTCACCACTGACAAATGGGTTTGCTGACCAGAGTGGATCATTTCTCACCCAGGAAGCGTGACTCAGATGGGAAACTGGTGGCCAGGAGCTTGTTACCTGAATTTTCCTGAGTTACCTTTCACGGCAGTGGGATGTGCTAGCAGGTTGGGAAACACAGAAACTTAACTTTCAGTTCCCCAGCCTGTAAAATGTCCCTTAGAGGGTGCAGAGAGCAGTGGAAGAAAAGTGATCCTAGCTGGAAGGGATTATTTGTTGTTAGCATTTGCCAACCTTTCGCATCTAACCGTTCTCTCCGAGTTTGTTGTTGGCAATAATGCGAGTTGTATGTGATCTCGGTTGCCTTTTCACACCCTAGCGTGCTCTGAGGAGCAAAAGTGCTCCCCATAGCCAAAGTGTTAATCCAAAAAATAGTATCATTGCATTGCCAGTTACGCTGTGCTGCTCGTCAGATGTCCCTGTGGCTGTGCCATGTTGGTTCATTGCGGTTTTGATGGCTTCAGCTCACACTGCACCCCTGCATCTTCCAGTGTTTTCACTTCTCCGCTCTGGGATGTTGGATACCTATACATATCATCTTATAACTTGAGGTCATACATGCCAATGTTTATGGTCAATCTTGCCACCACAAAGACGTGAGCTAGTGAACTTCTGGGGATTAGCTTGCCTTGCCTGCTTTTGTGGGCAGTAAAATGATGATGCAAAGGGGTAGAAATGTGAAAGGCAGAAGGATGGCAACAGTGAGCGGAGGGCTTGCTGATGGGGAAGTTCTTGCCTCCAGTCCTGCCAGCCAGGAGGTTGTTCCAGCTGTCCTGCACAAAGAGGTGTGGGGGGGACCTAGAGCTGAGGCCATCTCTGTTCCTGACAGCTTGGGAATGCTGCTAGCTCTGCGGATGGTGTGTCCAGGGAGCAAAGTTGGGATTTCACTGGGCAGGAAAGAGAAAGTTCTGGGGATAGCATGACAGTCAGGCTCAGCTGTCAGGATAGCAAGGGTAATGATATGCTCCTACGAATATTTGCTTTGAACTATTTATAGGGCCATGTGTTAGATGTTCTTTATGGTTATTCTAGTAGAATTAATGCTTAGAGGATAGTGTCAATGAAAAATATTTCCCATGAGTGAGTCAAATCAAATAAGTAAATTTGCTGCTCACCATAAAATAGCAAAGGTACACTTAATTTTCCTGCTACGATGTCATCACTTCTGTAGCAATGCTAACAAAATATCTCCAGTGCATGCAATGCTTTGAAATGAAAATAACTAGAATATAAGGTGTCTTTGGTGCAATGCAAAAAGGACTGCGAAGGATGAAAAGAAACATGTATGTTTTGACTTTGAGTTTTACTTCAGTTTTGGAATTATCTGGTTTATATACAGCCACCTCAATCAAAACTGATGCAGAGTAATTACTGTTTCCGTGTACGTATGCCAGGGAGGTTGAGGACAATAAGAATTCAGATACTGAAATGAAAGCCATCCCTTAAGAAAACATAGGTTCATTACTTGGTACAATTGGTAATACTGCAGTAAAAATGAACCGTTAAATGAATATTCATTACGGGTAAGGAGAGGTGTTTTGTCATACATTTGGAAGTCACAGAGATACTGAAATTCTGTTTTGAAAGCAGGTAATGAAAGTGCTAGCGAGTCATTGCTGTGACTGAGCATCTTAAAACATACATGACCAAATAGCCCACATCCAGGAGTTCAGAAAAAAATTAACCAAGAAGAATACGCATTGGTTGTGAGAAAACTGTGAAGGACACACCAGAGGAGGGTGTGTGTGTGTGCACATATATGCATTAGGATTGCATAAGATTATACCAATTTTGAAACTACAGGTAACTAAAGGCTGATTTGCATAGTGTTAAATTTGGTCCAAAAGAAGAGAGGTGTAATGAGAAGAGAAGAGAAACAAGGTGACAACTGATGCCTTTCAATATTGTTTTGTTGAAAACAAGTCTTGCGGAATCTAGGCAGCTTTTTGTTGGGATTACAGGTTTGGTTCATGATGGTAAATGTTCACATGAGGTAATTCTCTAAGTTGTAGGAACTGGTGCCACAGAAGATCCTAGTTAAAGGTTAGCAGTGGGCAAACTAAATGTAGTACACATTAAATGGATCAAAACTAGCTCAGTGATAAATCTCAAATAGTAATTGCAAACGGGGAAACATCTTGCAAAAGAAGCGTATCCCACAAGGGTCCTCCAGGGATCTCTTCTTGGCTTAGTTCCTTTTATCTTCCGCCAGTCTTTCGGAAGAACTTATAAAATAATTGCTAATAAAGTTTGTGGATGACACAAAGGTGAAAAATAATAAGGGCAGTTTAGTTCTAGACTGAACTGAATTACTTGATAAAGCTGGACTTTTCTGAGCGAAATCCTTTTTGATGCAGCCAAATTCAAGGTCATGCATTCAGAAGTAGAGAATTTAGGTCACACTTACAGGATTATGGGCTCATTCTTGATAGATAGCAAGTGTGAAGAAGTCACATGGTAGATAAACCATGGGCTCTTGTTGGGATCTTCACACTGAAGCCTGCCTTTGAATAAGTACTGATAAAAATAAGAGCCCCATTCCCTATTCTAGCACCATGTACTGCACTGGAAAGACAGTTTTTGGAAGTCTGTGAACAGCAACGTTTATGGGAAAATTTGGAGGAAGTAGGAGGCATTTACAAAAAAAAAAATAAAGTATTGGCTTAAAACTTGAATTATACCCAGTTGCTATTTTTCTTTTGTTATTTCATATTTTTGCTCATGTATTTAATATAGCTCCTGGTCAGAGGAGGAGGAAGGAAATTAATCTCAGGTTTAACACTGCTCGTTGCTTTATTGCTCAGCAGTGGATAAATACTATCCCTGTCTCTAATTCTAAGCAAGCCTGCATGACTGTACACACAATTATTCTTTTTATCTCCAGACTCTGTCTGTAGTACCTACTTTCCTCCTCTTTTCTCAGACTGGGCCCAGATGTCGCTAGCTGCTACAGACTAGCTGAAAGTCCAAACCCTCCCAACTAACTGGCAGGAGTTTCAACGCCTGTCACAACCTGCTGAGGAGGTTTTTTTTTTCAAAAAGTCTCTACTAGATCATAAGAAGTAGAGACAGGACAGAAAGAGAAAGGATGCAACAACCAGCTGAGTAGCAGAGACCTCCATGGGTGTAACTGTCTTCTGAACGTTGTGACTGTGCAGTGAAAACTAGGCAGTTATTGTCACTTTGGTGCTTTTGTTATATATGGCCTGAACCTGGAGTAGTTTAGGAATAAGCCAGGAAAAATCAGAACTACAGCTAGACCTGTGTGTCCTTGTAACCCACAGATGACTTGTGATGCTGTCTCGACAGGGAGAGGTCTGGTATAGCAGTGAAGTACCCAGTATAGCACCAGTATAACTGATGATACTAAGCCCCAGAGAAGTCTGGTCTGTATATCATGCTAAAGCGCAAAGCAAGAGAAGGAATGGCAATTACCGTGACCTAAGGGTGTGTGGGAAGCGGCACAAATGGGACAGGGTCTGTATGTTGCTTAGGAAAAAGATGAATAAAAGGGTATTTATTAATATATTTATTAATGTTATT